>PVJA010048312.1:0-14243 GCA_004027025.1 Myocastor coypus | reverse complement strand
TAGGCTCGTGTACCGGAACGGTTGCCAAACGGGCTATTTGATGGATTCAGTGCTGGAGCTTGAGCTGGAGGGGTTCAAAAAAAAGGGGGGGGGCGGGGAAAGGGAAGGCAGGCCAAGGATCCTGACCCAGCCGGCCCGCAGGCTCAGCTCCCAGCGGTGTGGTTTGGCCTGGGCTGGAACAGGAATTTAGTCGCGGGAAAGCAGAGGCGGGGCAGAGGGGTGCAGGGGCTTACCCGCGGCGGGTGCGCAGGCTCAGCTCCCAGCGGTGCGGTTTCCCCCCACTGTTCTTAAATGTCAGTTTTCTTATATGTACTTTTCTCAGTCTGTTCTGTTCCTTGGGTCTATTTAATTTATATGACTGTAACACTGTCTGGGGAGCCTCCACGATTTTTAACATCTTAAATAAAGACTTAATTGTACTCAACCTGGGCCAGGTAGGATGGCTCAGTGGTCTAAAGTGCCTGCTTGGGAAAGCTTGGGCAGCTTCAGGGACCGCGGTTCGATCCCCGGCACCACATGCTGCGCCAGTCCTGCCCTCGGGCGGGCTGAGCCGGCCATAAAAATGAGTGAATAAACAAACAAAGGTTCTGAAACAAGAAAAAAAATAAATAAAATTTAAAAAAATTCTTTAAAAAACATTGTGCTCAACTTCTTCACACTCATATAGACCTTAGAATCATTATGTTAGGTACTACAAAATATCTTAATGAATTTTTTATGAAATAAAATTACACTTATAGGCTAATTTGAGGATAACTAACACCATTATGACTGATTCTTTCAAATTTTATAAATGTACAATAATTTTTCTAGCAAACATTTGATTTATGCTGTTACCTTTCATTTTGTGATTTTTCCTTAAAATTGTTTTGCGTAGTAAGCATAGAAAACTTTATTTTTTTATAAAAAAAGAACCAAAACCAAAGAATGATTTATACTTTTGATCTACTAAATTTGCTCAGGTTATAGTGGAAAGAAAGTGGAATAATTAGGAAAAGTTTGCCAATGAAACCTTGACTTTCTTTTTTTATTGATTTCACTAAAAACCTAATAGGAAGCTCTAGATTTCATCAGGAATTAATCACCTTGAAAAAGAGATACAACACACTCCTGTCTGTTGAGGGGTTCTGTCCCAGCCAAGATACAGAGTGATACAAAGCACAACCTTTTCTGGAACGAGAAAACATAGGCTCAGAATCTAGGTTGTGTCTCATATCTTATGTGCTACTATAAGCATATAACTACGTATAACTATATCTCTGTTTTTTCATCTGGAAATATAGACAATATGACAATATAGCCTATCTTATTGGCTCTTGTGTGGCTTAATAAATAAGATGTTAAAATGTGGTTAGAATTATAACTGGAAGAGTAAACAACGAAGAAATGTAGTGTTTTCTGTCATTAATATTGTGTAGCAGTGTCTTTGTTTCTGAAAGTGTGATGTAAGAATGATAACTGCTTTTTTACCTTCTTATTTTCTGAATATTTGGAATGTCTTTTATAAGATTTGCTTAGCAAAATTCAGGTCAATCAACTCTTCTATAGCTTTCTAGCCAATGCCTATTTTAAGTTATAAACCAAACAACTTTAAAACCAAAGACTGACTCTTTCCTGACCTCCCAAGTCTCGCCTTCCTATAATTAACATCAAATGTAGTACTGGAAACAGCAACCAAAGCATCACAAATGGGAGGCCTTAAAATGCCAATTAATCCTTATGTAAGAAACTACAATGAAATAAAACTCACACTTAGGAAACTACATCTCGATAACATTCCTGCTTATCCTCCTTTCCAAAACTCCCTCTTTCTTCCTGTTCTGAGAAAGCAAGTGGCATTCTCAAGCAGAATGGAGATCACGGTCAACGAACACAGAGGTAGAAAAAAGGCAAGACAGTGCATCAAATCAGCTCTAGTTGGAAACTTTACACAGTAAAAACATATCACTCTGTTTCAAAAACACCTACATCAAACCTGACAGCAAATATTATGCCATAGTTCACAACACAAAACTGTGACTAGAGCTACCTCATTTCACAGAAATCATTCTTCTAATATCTTCTTATATCAATTGACAGAGAAATGGTTGTCCAGAAAAGAGGTTGAATGATTAAGCAGCAGATCTGTGAGTGATTCAGCATTTCATTTTCACTTATGGAGTCACAAGTCTGTGCAAGTGATGTGTTAGCTTTGTAATCGATTTTCTTTGTTCTTTGAGACATTCCTGTGGGATAAATACTATGTTGAAACTAAATGGTCTTCATCTTATAGATGAACAAATAGACTAAATGACAGCAATAGACATGCCTCAGGTTACCCAGTCATCAGCCAAATATTCTTCCCGCAGTAATATGATCTATACTACATTAATATCTCAGTAAAGGAAAAAAATTGACTCATGAAATCTTCTACTTTAATTCTCAATTGTACTCTCTTTAAAAATAATAAAAGTATATTAAGCATTAGGATGAATACTAATTTATGAAATATGTCACCTTAGGATCATGATTCCTGCTGCATTTCCCAAGGAATGCCTGTGTTCACAAATAACAATTCAAGCATTGATTGATGCATGAAATATTTACTTATGTTATAAGCCGGCCTTTGCAAGATTAAAAAAAAAAAAAAAAGACATGTTCAATGTGTTAAAGGCTTTCATGGCCTGTATAAATCAGATAATGACAATAGAGTATGTTGCATGTGTATAAATGTTCTTCTACCCCTACACGGAATGGATGGGAGTAAAGCAATTTTTCTAGAGGATAATATTTGAGATTTTCTTCAAGAATGAGTAGAAGAGGAGCAGTGAGATAGCTCAGACGTCTAAAGTGCCTTCTTTTTTTTGTCTTTTTGAAACAGGGTCTCACTATGCAGTTCAGACTGGCCTTGAGCTCACTTTTGTAGCCCAGGCTGGTCTTGAACTCGCACTGATCCTCCTGCCTCAGCCTCCCAAGTTCAGGGATTACAGGCATGTGCCACCACGCCCGCCTTAAAGTGCCTTCTTAAGGAAAGCGTAGGCAAGTGTGCAGGTACCGTGGTTTGGTCCCAGGTACCATATGCCACATCACTAAGAGACAGAAAGATGTGTTCTTGGTAAGGAATCAGGTGTAAAATTGTAAATTTGCTAGTCTGATCTGATAATGTTGTCCTTGACACAACACAGCAGCTGATAACATTCATTGCTATTGTTTGCACTGTTATAAGATAGCCACTAAGAAAGAGTTCTGACCAGCCTTGAAATCAGGACACCTAAGTTGGATCTTTGGATCTTTCATTTTGATTAAATGCTGCAAATATGTTCCCCTCTCTGGTCCTCAGTTTTCATATCTGTAAGACAGAAACTAATTGCTTCACTCAGCAAATATATACTAATCATCTATTATGTACCAGACACCCTACTTTGAAATGGAGAGACAATAGTAAACCACAAGGATAAGTCATGCTTTCAGTAATAAAACATGATAATTATGTTGAAAGAGACATGCAGAAGCACAGTACATGGTAATTAGCACAGAAACATGAATGCTGAAAGCTAAAAGCCATCACTGTACAAATAAACGTAATCACTAACCATAATTAACAAAACAAAATATAATTGAATTATGTCATATTTAAATAATTAAACCAACAAACTTCACACATATCCCTTCTCTTACTCCTGGGTAATCTCCACCTTCAGTTAATTTTGCACAAATTTTCTGTGAGTAAGTCTTTCAAATACATTTCTTCAAGCTATACACCTCTTTTCCAGGCCCACCTCAGACTTACCCCCCCAACACACACACAGTTTAAAGAAGTCTTGACAGCATGGTAGTTGTCTGGAGAAAATAGAAATTCGCTCCTGATGGTAGACCAGGCACACGGTCTTTCAAAGCAAATCCTATGCTCCTGAGAAAAATTATTTCTTCTTGGACCTCAGTATCACTATATATAAGTAGGAGATGGCCTTCCCTGAATAGCAACATAAGTTTTTTACACCACTGTCATCTGGTGAAGACTATTCTACTTTTTCTGTCATGATGAATGCCCATTGGCATTCAGTGCATCTACATGTATAAATAGAGGAGGTAAACAAACCTCCTTCTGTTTTGAAGTAGTATGTTTTAAGGATTGGGTTGTTCTTGGGAACTTTCAGAAAAGCTAGATGATTGATTTGCATGGGTGCTTCTGTGAGCCCCATGCAGGAAAAAGCTATGAACAGAAAGATCAGGAAAGGAGAATAGAGCAGGTTCCAGAACATTGTGCACCTTAGAAAACCTCAAGGAATTATGACACCTAACACAAATCAATGGCAAGGCTATTTACACCTCAGGAACCCAAAGGTTTAGAGAAATGAAAATCATTAAATATTTTGTCTTCGCTCTGTAGTAAGTGCTTCATAAAAACCACAGTATGATCATCTCATTTCATAGATCACATTTGGAAGAAATCTATCTATCCATGTTATCAGTAGTTATGTATTCAGAACTTGTGTTGGGTTAGGCACTGTTTATAGTGCTGAAAACAAAGCAGTGACTGAATCAAAAACATTAGTGTTCTCAAAAACACAAAACAGGAACAGAAAATAGATAAATAATGCATAAACAAATAATAAAATGTCAAATAGCAATAAAGATTGTGGAGAAAACAATGAAGTAATGAATGTAAAGTAATAGATGGAGGCTTGCATGAACTGGATAGTCTGGTTGCGTAAATTATGTCTTTGAGAAAATGTCGAATTGAGAGTTCTAGAAAGGAGGGAAGGATCATGGCCTAATTGCAAAGAACCTCAGGTTTGAATATATATATATATATATATTTTTTTTTTTAATTTTCAAAAGAGAAGAAACCCGGAGAGTGTGCACAGGGAGCTGTCAGCAAAAGGCAGTCATATGAAATAAACTAAAACAGGCCTAGGCTTTGCAGGTTTTTGTGAATTAATATAAAGAACATGGATTTAATTCTAAAATCGATGAGTATAATGTACTGTGTTGCTTTAAGCACCACAGTGTTGGAGTCTGAATTCGATTTGTACAAAGTCACATATGAAATAAGTGATAGAACTAGAATTCAAATCCATGGCTCTAATCACTCAAATATTCGAGGACCTTTTCTTATAGATCAGTTGCACTTACCGTAGTGGAGCAGCACCAAACTAAGATTATTAGAGCATTAGAGGTGAGAAACTAGCCAAATAGGAGGAAAGTTTTCATTTACATTGTATTTGTGGTTTCATATATATGTGGAGTGTGGCAAAAGGAGTTTCAGAATATAAAAAAAGCTGGTGAGATTAATATGGACACAAAGGTCATTTTGAGAGACAATAGTCATTCTTCAGAATCCAACTCTAACCTCAAGTTTTTTACCGTAGGATATTTCCTTAGATCTTTCTGGGCTTCAGTTCACTGTGATCTTCAATTATATAGAAATCATAATGCTAACTTATATGTCAGCATATTCCATAAAGAAATATATAATAAAATATTCCAGTGTAGATTTTTATACCATAAGCATGCACTGTGTTTTAGGTACATTGAATTGAAAATATTTAGGATATATCATATGGAAAAGGGCACTACAGATCAATGAATGCTCTTCCATTCACAGAATCAGCCAGGCTTACTTTCTTGCATGTAAGACCTTTAGTATTCATCATAATAATAAGACCAAGGCACTAGGTCCAAGACCTTCTGCTTTGAGTACAAGTTT
The DNA here is from genome assembly GCA_004027025.1 of Myocastor coypus. Taxonomy (NCBI): domain Eukaryota; kingdom Metazoa; phylum Chordata; class Mammalia; order Rodentia; family Myocastoridae; genus Myocastor; species Myocastor coypus. Next base: position 8,554 of record PVJA010048312.1, on the reverse strand, counting down.
CCCCCATGCTGTTTCTAAGCATCTTAAAAGTCCTACATCGAATAGTTATGTCTTCTTTATAGTCAGAATATATAAGGAGCCTAGCTGGACTATGAAATCCTGACTTATAATCTAGGCTATAGGAACCACGAGTAAAAAGACTTGTTATTTCCAGAGTGTCTATGCAGAACTAGGTACTATTCATCATCATTGCTGTTGTTGTTATTGTTATTATATTTAATCCTTGTGAAACAAGGATTATGAGGAGATAAGGAAGAAAAGTATCAAAAATAATATGATTTTTCCAAATTCATTCATGTAACTCACTGCAGAGCCAGAGGTTGAAGCCTATTCTGTATGGCTAAAATGCATGGTTTTTATACATAGGGCACACTATGCTCTCCTGCCTTCTTGGATCTCAATGCGTTTTCACAGGCAAGAAATTTTACCTCTGATAATCAATTTTATGATCTCTAAACTGGGGACAGTTTTAAATCATGTCTCACAAGATTATTATGAAAACTGGAAAGAACATATATTAATTTTTCAGCATAGTAGGTACACAAACTTTTAGCCACATTATTAATCTATTATTAAACCTTAACTGTATCAGTGGAACAGGCATAAATCACTGTCCTTTTCTTACTTAAAGTGATAGAAAAATCTTAGCAGAAACTTTTAATTGCCACTCTTGCTTACGGCGTAGAAGATTTCAAGATTATCTCAGGATCATCTGGAAAGCCCAGCAGCGATTCCTGGAAAATTTGGAGTTGGAGCAGAGCAAGAGCCAACACCCAGCCCAGCAAAGTAGGTCATGGTGAAGGCTGAGAAGTGTGAGTGTGGGCATGTATTGCAAACTGGCTATGGGCTCCCCCATCATATGAGGATTACTTTAAAAATATATGCCTCATCGCAGCACAAATCGACACACACAAAAAAAGGTTTTTTTCCTAAATCCATTACAGGATACCAGCACGGACAAAGGACTGGTAGAGACAAAACACCCAATGGGTGGATATTATCCAGCAATTCAGAAGAGATAGGTACTACACAGCACGATACTGAGATGAATAGGCCTAGGAAGACAAAGAGACATGATTTCATAATTCTTGAAATGCATTGCTAAAGAAACAACCCGACAACCAAGATGCAGCTGAACATATAATAGCAGAGATCAAGGAGGTCTAAAAGAACTATTAAAATCATCTGGGTAAAGGATACCTAGATATATCTATCTCAGAATCATGGACCTCATTTAAGATCAGGGAGCACAGAAATTTCCACATTTTTAAGAGAGTGTGTATGTGTGTGAGGGGGAGGTGACTAATAGCGTTTATTTTATTGGTGTATTTTTGTATTAGCAAATGAACTCATGATCTCACTCTCCCCAGATATTATTCTGCTTCTTTCAATAGACCAGTAAAAATCAGCAGCACAATTATCCAAGCTGTGCTATGAATATACATATGTTTTCCTCCTTTCTTTTCTCCATTCCCTCATCCAATTTCCCATTTATTTTGAGCAGTTTCTTTCTCTTCCACAGTATCTATTGCAGCTTTTAGGAATTTTTTTATGGATTTAGTACAGAGTGTACAGGGTCTCACCACACAGATCAGCCTCATAGTGATCCTCCTGTTTCCAGCTTCTGAAGCACTGGGATTACAGGCGCACACGACCACACCCAGTCTCAATTGTCATCTCAAAGAGTCCCAGGGGTGGGGCTGGCTCAGCACCCCTGGAATTGTACCCTGGTTCCTGCATCTCCTTAAGCAGATGCTTTTATCCAGTGAGCCATCTGGCAAGCCCTACAGATTTTAGATTTTATTCACTCTTTCAGGTTCTTAAACTAGTCAGATACATGTAGGTCTGATATATTTGACTTATGAGTTATGAAGATTCTTCAAGAAATTAGGGTTAGAGTTCCTATTTAACCTATTTATTGCCATTCTGAGTATTCTTCCAAAATAATTAAAAATATCATACAACGATGGTATGTGTACACCTATGCTTATAGCAAGACAATTTAAGTTTATGGCCAACTAAACTTTGGGCATGAACTTAATTTTCTTTTCTTTTCTTTTTTTTTTTTTTTTTTTTTTTGTCTTTTTGAGACAGGGTCTCGCTATGCAGTTGAGGCTGGCCTTGAGCTCACTTTTGTAGGACAGGCTGGTCTTGAACTTGCACTAATCCTCCTCCCTCAGCGTCCCAAGTGCTGGAATTACAGGCATGAGCCACCACGCCCAGCTATGAACTTTAATTTCCATCAACCAGTTAATGGAAAAAATTATTTATTTTATGTAATGGAATACACGAAAGGTATAAAGAAGGACAGACTCAAAGGTTTCATAGGTAAATGGGTGGAATTCAAGATCATACTTGTAAGTAAAATAAATCAAACTCACATGTGCAAACTTCATGTTGTCTCCCAAGTATAAGAAGCTGAAAGAGTTAACAAGATCCAAAATGTGACCTACATAATTTGAAAGGGAAATAAACTACTCAAAAGGAAAAAAAATGGTGTGGGTGGGGAGAAGAAAACAAGGAAGAGAAAAATTAGAAAAAGATAGAGATAGAGATATATAGATGATATATGTATTGATACATAATAGCTAAGATAATTATACCACTAATTTCTATTAGTCATTGCAAGGAATTGTTCCTGCTGATTTTTTAATCAATTTTTCATACCTATATCTTGGTATCTGAGCATATACTTTGAAGATGACAGTATGAAATATATTATCCATTATTAATTTGCTATTATTTTGTTTTGAAATTCTATATCATTATTTTTATGTCTTCAAAATAAAGAAAAACAATTTTAAAATCATTTCAATTAATCTGGATGGCCAATTACATCTAGGAGCTACTGAGGTAATTCTATGTTCACTACTGCCCCAACTCAAAGGAAATGACATTTTTAAAAACATTATTCTCTAGCCGAAGCCTAATAAATGATATACGTGTGAACATACAAATAGATTTTTTAAAAAAGACATCAGGCACAATTTCTACAAATATAAGAATTTCTTTATGATTAAGGTAACATTTAATATACTTGTAAGCAAGAAAAATGTTATCTGATGAAAACTTCTTTACGTGTAATTTTATATTTTCCATCATATTTACCTAAAATATATCAAAACAATATTGTAAAATAAATACTGGTAAATTATACACAAAGATATTTAAAAACAGAGTAGTGAGAGCAAGGAAAAGCATAAAGAAAAAAAGTATTACTATCTTAGATTGTGTAAAGTTTTATGTTTAAGATCTATGGTCAGGAGGCAAATTGCTTTTGAAATGAAAGATTTTGCTATATGAATATTAGAAAAAGAATTTAAAAATAAATGAAAGACTGGCAGGTTCAATTTCATTAAGAGAGAATGGACTAACATGTGTAATAGGCAAAAGGTCTGTAGAAACACAAAAGGAATATTCTCACACTGTGATATGTCGGTTTAATAATTAAAAACAAAAGTGAGGAGGAGCATTAATAAGTTGGCTGAATACAAGTTAGCCTATTTCCCTCACATCAACAAGTTGATAATTATAATTGGAAAAGGTGAATTCATAGGAGATTTGGGTTCTAGGTAAGAGCTTGGAAAGTTTGATTAAAATCCAAGAACCCAAGTTAAAATTTTAGATAACAGGTCCACACCAGGACAGAAGTCTTCCTGACCATGATCCTAGCTATAAATCCAAAAAAACCTCATTTCACTCTGGAATTGGCTCCATCTTTATTTAGCCTAAATTGTTATCCCTACACCATCCAACAGGAAACCTACGAGTAGTCAAATCCACCTCTTCTTGAATAACCACCCTGTTGACCTAAGTTTTGAGTCCTAAAACAACCCAGACATGGCTGTAGGCTCCTCAGCAGTAGTCTGGAAGTGGTCCTGCTTCCACAGAAACTTGCATGCCCACAGAAGTAGACACACTAATGTCACTCTGGAAGCAGATCCAGAAGAAACTCGACAAACTAGTTACTCTCTTTCTCTGTCAGCTATCGACCACTAGTTTTCCTGTCTGCCCAATTATATGCAAGGAGAAATGGATCTGTGCCTCTGGAGAAAGCTATCTTGACTCTAGTCATATAGGAAACTCTCAGACAGACCTGTGTTTTGATGGAAGCCTCTCCCAGAAACATTCTAGGGCAGTTCTGCTTGCTTGGGACCTCACTGAAATTTACAGTGGTTAGTATCCTTGGAGGCAGGCTCACTTACCTGAAGCAGAGTACAGATCCTGAAATGCCAATGTAGACTTAATTCAACCCTCCTTCGCCCCAATTGAAGTATAGTCTTGCTCAAATTACATGTGCAACAAGATAACCCAAAAATTAATAAAAAAAATACTAGCAAATAAATTTCAATGACATTGGTTTTTTGTTCTGTTTTTAACCAAGTTTGCTGCTTGAAATTTGTTAACTTAAACAACTAATTTGAAAACATCATTCAGTACAACCATTGTGGAATTCCTACTATATTGCCTAATGAAATTTTGTCTCATTTTTAATGCTTTTTTCCACTATTTTATATTATTTAAAAACAAGGAAGCTACAGCATCCTCTCATGCAGAATTTATCCTTGGGATTCATAATTATTCATAGCTGGGAGTGGTGGTGCATGGTTGTAATCTCAGCACTTGGAAGGCTGAAGCAGGAGCATGAGTGCGAGTTCAAGACCAGCCTGGACTACAAAAGTGAGCTCAAGGCCAGCCTCAAACGCATAGCGAGACCCTGTCTCAAAAAGACAAAAAAGAATTATACATATATATTAATTGATAAACTTGATCTATTAGATTAAGATACTAAAGAACAAGAATCATATGACCAATAGGTATAGAAAAAAGCACAACAGAAGGGGGCTGGGGAGATAGCTTGTGGTCTAAGCACCTACATTGCAAGAACAAGGACGAAGGATTCAATCCCCAGTACTACATGTTGTGTAGGTCCAAAACCAGTCAGGATGGTGCATGCTTATAATCACAGCGCTGAGTAGGCTATAACAAGTAGATCACTGTGAGTCTAACCTGTGTCGTGAGATTCTGTAACAAATAAAAATATATTTTTTTAAAATCATGATGAAATTAAAAATCATTGAATGATAAATATTCATAATATATGGATGGACTGAGACACATCACAATACAGGTTATATTTGCCAAGCTCACTGATAGCTACATGCTCAATGATATAACGTTTCAATTTTTTCCTCTAAATCATAATATTTTTTATATACTTTGAAATAAGAAAAACTACCCAAGAGAAAGGGGAAATAGGACAGAGGGAAGCAGAAAGTAATTAAAGGTAAAAAAAAAGAATTAAAAAAAGTGTCCACATTCTTAGGTGAAATAACTTGGACATCTATGTTTGAATACATTTCTCTAGTATGAGAAATTGACAGGATGCATAAGGAACAAAATGCATAATAGACATTGCAGGGGCTGGGGAGATAGCTCAGTAGAATAAGCGCTTGTCTGGCAAGCACAAGGTCATGAGTTCAATACCTGGTTCTGGAGAAAAAAAAAAAAGAACAATACGCAGTGTAAAATAATAAGAAAATATTCAAATGTAAGGGGGAAAAAAGAACAGGGGAGATGAGAAAAGTAAGGGAAAAGAAGAGAATGGTAGCAGGAAAATTATTTTGTACATTTGAAGAGGAAGAAGGTTTGGGAGAAGAATCAATATATATATAATGTACAAGTATAGACCCCTGTGATAACTGTGTTCATTATATATATCTTAAATGTACCAATAAAATTAAATTAGAAAAACGTTAAAAATCATTTGGACTCATTCTAACTTGCAATGACTACATTTCTTTTCTTAATATAGTGACATTTAATGATAAGGAAGAACTTTTTCAAAGTAATTACTAGAATAAAAGTATTTTTAAAAATTGCAAAAATATGGCCAACCAAATAGCTCATCGGATAAAAGTGCTTGCAATCAACTGTTGGACCAGGGGTTCAATTGCAGAGCCTGCTGTGCCAGCCCCGACCCTGCAGCCCGCTGAGATGGTAATTGAAACTGGATGTGGTGGCACACACTTGTAATCCCAGCTCTTGGTGGGGGGGGGGGTGTAAACAGGCTGGTCACCACGAGTCCAATCCAGTAGTGAGACTCTGAACACCCTGTAGATCCTTCCCTAAAATACAGGAAAAAATTGTAGAAATAAAATACAAATTTTCCTTTAAGATCAGAAAAAAAGGTGGCTGGGGAGGTAGCTCTGTGGCACAAGTGCCTGCCTGGCAAGTACAAGGTAATGAGTTTGAATCTTGATCCTGTGAAAAAATTTTTAAAAAAATTAAAAAGAGTAAAAAGAGCAGAAGTAAAACCAGAATGCCCCTCACATAGATTGTGAACACCATACTAGTTACCCTAGCTGAACATTTAATAAAAAATAAATAGAGACCTCCTTAGGCCCATGTAAGAACTCCAGCTCACGTGAGACCTCCAGTTGCTTGAGACCTCCTCAGGCCCACCTAAGACTTCTGGCCTTCCACTTGAAACCTCCTTCAACCCACGTGAGTCATCTGGCCCACCTGAGACTTCTGGCCACCTGAGACCACCTCAGGCCTGCCTGAGACCTACTCCTGCTCACCGCCATTGCAATCTATCCAGCATCAGGCCCACCACGTCAAACCTCCTCTGGCCCGCCACAAGCACAGGCTATCCAGCAGCTAAGTCTGCCATGTGAGTGAGACCTTCAGCCTAGTATAGCCTATCCAGCACCAGGTCTGCCACATGAGTCAGACTTCAGCAGTGCAAACATAGCCTATCCAGCCCGTCAGGGGAGTGAGACCTCCCTCCTCCCTCCACCCGGCATACAAGCAGCTCAGTCGGCCCAACAGCCTGGACTGGACATGCAGCCCTGGACTGAAGTTCACTGCTACATAGAATGATGCAGACAAGGAGCAAAATACAATCTCAGGATCCTAGCCCACCTGTAACAGACAGAGGACACACTACCTTACAAGGAAATGGGAATCATGCAGATGAAATCTCTGAATCAATAGCTTCTGAGGTAGACAGACAAGTGCAGAAATATATAGAGCAACTCAGATCAAAGATAAATTGTTAAGTAAAAAAAGAAATGCATAAAATATTAGAATTTGAAGTGGAAAAACAACTGACAAAACGTATAGAGGAAACTAGGGCAGAAATAATCTTTGAAGTTAAAAAAGACCTCCATAAATTAATATCATCTAAACTAAGGGAGCAACTACAGAAAGATATAGAGGAGAACAGAGCAGAAACAATCCCTGAACTACAGACAGAAAGGATAACTATAATGAGAGACCTCAGCACTACTAATGAAAGCATTGACAAAAATTAGAGAATAGAAAATGATGGATTCCTTGTTGGAGCAATACAGGAAAGAAAGAGATTGTACACAACAGTTTGAAAGAGATATACAAGGAAATAAAATCTCAATCACAAACTGGAAAAACCGTATCAAGCAAGTGAAGATACATTCTCAAATCTTGAAAACACAGTCACAGTTAGTGAAAATGTAAGAAAAGATCTCCTAAAAGCCACCAAGATGCAGGAAAACATAATTCAAAATCTACAAGATGATGGGAAAATGAACAATGTGAGATTAATTGGAATCAACGGGAAAGAAGGAGTCCACACAATTGATATAGAAAGAATATGGGCAATCATTTGAAGAATGGTTAAAAACATGTGGTATTTTTATACAATGGAATACTACTCATCCATAAAGAATGATAAATTTGAAGACTTCATATATAAATGGATGTATATTGAACATATACTCATTAGTGAAACAAACCAGACCTATATGTGTAAATATCATATAGCACCGTAATATAAGAACTTTAAAGAAGAAAACAAGAACTTGAGGGCATAACACAGCTGAAGGTGTTAGGAATTAAACAACGAAGTGACTGAAAGCAGATAAAGGAGAAAACATATCAATAGCAAAATCATACACTTATGTACACTGGATGAATCAGATATTGCTCTCAAGAACCTTCAAAAGGTTCAGCATATAGATTATAGCACAATATAATGCTAAAATTATGTTTGGAATATATGTCACTCTTGTATTTTTTATATGTACTGCTCCTGGTGTAAACTCAGTTACTGTCATTCTGTCTCTCAAGAGTAGTACTTGAAAATAAGAGACTGGGCCAAATATCATAGTCTTGACAGGCTACAGTTTTGTATTTCCTTGAATTTCCAAATATCTGTGTCAAAATTGTGTAACTGCTTATATCACATTGTATGGAAAGTTATTAGAATATAAATGATGGTCAGAAAATATCATTTCCAAGCTAAGTCAAAGATATTTGATATTCAGAAAGCCAGTGATGATAAGCTCAAGTACCTATGTTATAGATTAATAGTATCACAAAGCTTTTCTGCTGGAGGGTTAACAATGTAAGTTAACAGACAGACAATTAGAGAAAAAGAAGGGCTATAAGGATAGCCAATATTTTGGCCCTAGCCCTTCAAGTTCAGTAAGGACCCAGGAAATAAGAGAACCTGTGCTGTAATATCCTATAACTCAGAGGTGTCCCAAATTTCCTGGTCAAGGAGATTATG
>PVJA010048311.1:0-14255 GCA_004027025.1 Myocastor coypus | reverse complement strand
CCTCAGCAATACTTTTCAGCAAGAAAACACTGAAGAGTAAAAACCAGACACAATTACTCACTACAGTGAAAATCTGCTGAGATATGTTTGAGGTAAGAAGGCACCACATACCTCTTCAACTAAGAAAATCACCCTTACAACACAGGGCAATTTTATTTTTATACAGGATCTAGAACACTTAAGCTGTCAATTAGGTGGTGAATGGCAGAACTACATCCTAGTTTATGCCATGAATTCATAGGGAATAGGTTCCAACAACTCAGGTTCCTTCCCGTTGGTCCTCACAAAGTGCGCTTCTCTGGGAGGGGCAGGCTGGCGCTTCAGTTGAACCCAAGTACCTTTCTCTTTGACTTCTTTCTTTTTCTGATCATTTTCCTTGACACGTTTCAGGAAGCTATCACGACTTTTTGAATGTTTAATATGCTCAATACGTACATTAATCCTCTTGGCAAGTATCTTGCCCTTAACTTGCTTGTTTACAACAATGCCAACAGTGTGCTGGGTAACATTGTAGACTCTTCCTGTTTTGCCATGGTAACATTTGTGAGGCTTTCCTTTTTGCACAGTACCCATTCCCTTGATGTCTACAATGTCACCCTTTTTGTAGATTCGCATGTATGTGGCCAAAGGAACCACCCCATGTTTTCTAAAGGGCCTGGAGAACATATAACGGGTTCCCCTCCTCTTGCCCTTTGTGTTAGTCATTTTGACAAATTACTGGAAGATGGCGGTTCCGGCCGAAAGCAACAATCTCATTATTTAAACCAAATATCGAAAACAAAGCAAAACACATCCACTACTTCTGGTTGCAAGTATTTTTTTAGCATAATTTATTTTTTTAGTTTTATTTTTTAAATTCATTTTAATGAGAAAAAAGATAAAATAGCAATAAAATAGTTTCAAAACAAGTTAGTAAGATGGCTACAATAATTAATACTATGTATATTATTATCTTCACAGTAGTTATTCAGAGGACAAGATTCAGAACCTGATATCTTATCTAAACAATATTAGCACAAACTTTTATTCTCAATGAACTAAGACAAAGTAGCTGTATATCTATCCTAATTCTCGTGTGTATATATATATTTTTTCTTTTTAAAGTTTCTAATAGTAGGAGAAAATATCACACCATGTCTTATAGGTAGAGTGTAAGTCAGACATACAGTATGAATCATGAAACAAAAAGTATAATTAAATAATATTAAAAAATTAATCAAATATTAATTAAAATTAAATACTTCAAAACAATATTCCAAATTCAAATCAAATCATGAGTCAAACTTAGAGGCCAGAGTGTTGTGTATCATATGCACGAATCTGTAATCAATTCAGAGTACTCACATAGTATTTGAATAGGTGAATATATACCAAGATATCAACTAAGAAAAAGTTTCCATGGTAGTAAAGAATTGCTAAGAATAAAACATAACATAAAACTGGAATTGCAAATATATGACTGGAGCTTCTAACACTTTGAGGATAGGATATCACACAAAGTTCCAGTATGTTGTGTACATGAACAGTGTCCATGACACTTACTGGTGGCCACGTGTCACTTGTGGGACTGAGCTACTGCTATTTCCTTGATATCCACCCTGTAAACCTAGACAGAATCATGACCCATAGGGTGCAGGAGAAGTCCGTTTGTAGAATATGCTGATGGACATATTCTGCTGCTATATACAGAAGAATAGTTGAAAGACTGTGTTTGTATACCTCTTTTTCTCCTGTGTTTAATTGTTTGCCTTACTTGGTGGTTTCTTTCCATTCTCCTTCATGGAGTTGTGGTCATTTTGATCCCTCTCTAGAATATCTTTTAGTAAACTGTGCAGGGTTGGCTTTGTCATCATGAAATTCTTTAGTTGTTCTTTGTCCTGGAAGTATTTCACTTCTCAACTGAACTTGAAAGAGAGTTTTGCAAGCTATATCAGTTGGGCTGGAATTCGTTTTCTTGCAAGATTTGAAGTACTTTGCTCCATGCTCTTCTTGACTTGATGGTTTGTAAACAGAAATCTGCCATTATTCTAATGGGTTTTCCTTTAAGTGTGATCTGTTTCTTTTCTCTAGCGGCTTTTAGTATACTGTTCCTGTGCTGAATTTCTGGGACCTTGATTATTATATGTCTGGGTGTGGTTTTAATTGGGTTGATATTACTTGGAGTTCTACATGCTTCAGTTACTGAATGTCAAATTCTTTCTCCATATTTGGGAAGTTTTCTACTATTTCTTCTACCCATATTCTTTTTATATCATTTTTATTGATCCCTTCTTTCTCATTGATGCCTATTAGTCTTACATTGTTTATCTTTGCATCATCTTGTACATATCGATTTATTTTTTCCTTGCATCCTAGTTGTTATTAAGAGATCTTTTCTTACCTCTTCACTAGCTGCAATGGTGTCTTTAAGGTCTGAAAGTCTATTTTCACTTTCATTAAAACGGTTTTGCCAGCTTGTGACTGAGGTTTTAAGTTCCTGTATAGCACTTTGAATCTGCTTCATGCATTCTATTGCTTTCCTATATTGCTCATTCAAGGATTCCATCATTTTTCTATTCTCCTCTATTTTTGTATCAGTGTATTTAGAAGCAGTTAGTACTTCTTTTATTATAGGTACCATTTCTATTTTTACTTCAGAAATTATTTCTGATTTGATTTCCTTTATACCTTTCTGTAGTTGTTTCTTTACTTCACATGCTATTATTTCAGAGATTTCAGGTGTGTGACTTACACCTGAAATGTCTTCTATGGTATTGTCTCCTGTATTTGTTCTAGGTAGGGCTGGGGCCTGAGAGCACATTTTGCTCCTTCTCTTTGTCATGTTGTGTAGGCCTGTCTTCTGACTTTTGGCGTAGAGCTTTGGTAGTTCTTACCTTTGCACCAGGTCTGGATCTACCAAGTTCAAACTCACCCAGGAGGGTGTGGTTTGGGTCTGGCTGCTAAGCTCCACTTCTTCCTGTTGCAGCCCTTGGAGGTGAGCCTGCTGTGCTACTCTGGCAAGATGTTCTGCTCCTCTGTTAGCTGGGGGGTCTTGTCTCTAGTCTCTCTGCAGGGAGTTCTGCAGTTTTCCACACAGGGCATGCCAGGCCTGGTTGCTGGGTCAAATGAGTTTCTAGTGGGCCCAGGCCAGTCTACCTCACATGCTGGGCCTGGTTGCTGGGTCATTCTGGTTGCAAGCATTTGGAATAAGAGATATTGTACGTGCCTGTCCTGGATAATCCTATTCACTCACACTGTTTCAAAAACTACCTCTGTGCTGAGGAAAGCAAGTTCCTATCTCATATTTAACTTTTCCCTTGAAGCTTCAAAACTAGATACTTAAATGCCTATTGACATCAATATATCACCATTTCCAAAGCACTTCAAGATTAACTTCTCAGGGGCCTGGCAGGATGGCTCAGTGGTCTGAAGCGCCTGCATAGGAAAGCTTAGGTGGCTGCAGGGACCACGGTTCGATCCCTGGTACCACATGCTGCGCCAGCCCTACCCTGAGGGCAGGCTGAGCCAGCCATAAAAATAAATAAACAAACAAAAGTTCTGAAACAAGAAAAAAAATTTAAAAAAAAGATGAACTTGTGAAGGGGCTAGGGATTCAGCTCAGTGGTAGAACGCTTGCCTAGCAAGCTGGAAGCTCTGGGCTTGGTCCTTGGCACAGAAATAAAATAAAATAAAATAAAATAAAATAAACCTCCCCCAAAACAACAACATAAAATACAGTAAAAAAGAAAGATCAAAAACAAACAAGGCAACTGTACATACAACCTTTAGACTAAGCGTGGTGGTGCGTGCTTATAATTCCAGTGCTTAGGGGGCTGAAAGTAGGAGGCTCACTAAAAGTCTGATCTGTGTAGTGAGATCCTGTAGACCCTGTACTAAATACATTAAAAAGATTAACTTGTCTCCCAGCACTCGGGAGGCTGAGGCAGGAGGATTGGTGGGAGTTCAAGACCAGCCTGGGCTACAAAAGTGAGCTCAAGGCCAGCCTCAACTGCATAACGAGACCCTGTCTCAAAAAAAGACAAAAAAAAAAAAAGATTAACTTGTCAAAACGAAATTAATTATCTTTTCCACTAATTTTTTTTTTTTTTTTTGGCAGGACCGGGGTTCAAACTCATGACCTTGCACTTGCCAGTCAGGTACTTGTGCCACACGGAGCTATCTCTCCAGCCCCTTTTCCACTAACTTTTTAAAAATAATTTTTAAAAATTATTATTTATTTGATACAGGGTCTCTCTACACAACTCAGACTTGTAGTGATTGTCCTCTCTCAGCCTCCCCAGTACTGGGATTACAGGTGAACACCATCACAACCAGAATTCTTGGGCGTCCTGTACCAGGGATCAAACCTGGGTCCTTGCACTTACCAGCAGGCGATTAGATCTCTGTGCTATCTCCCCAGTCCTTTTCCACTAATTTTATTGTTTTTCCTATAGCTTAAAAAATTAATTAATGAAACTGACTGACATGAACTTTAAAACACAGTGCTATCCAGCCAGCAAGCCTAATTGTTGATTTTGTCCCCATTTATATATTAAAGTCAGGTCTTTGATCCTTAGTGCCATCTTTGGCTACTACAATAACCGCCTATTTTAGTATTGAACACTCCTCTTCTGTAGTCCTCCGTGTGCTGCAGAGGCTCCGGCTGAACTACAAGGCTGTCTCTTGAGGGCCTCCCCATTGCGTGGAAAGTCAGTCTCATGGTGATCTTGGCCTCGCCTGCCCCTCCAGCCGCCCTTCCAGACTCTCATTGATTCCAGCTGTGCTGTCACGCAGTTAACTCGCCTCCCAGCATCCTGCTGGGCCGAGACTTCCCGCCCCACTCACGTGCGTTCTCCCTGCACAGCTGCGTTTTCTCACCCTCCTCACCTGTGAGTTTCCCTGCTTCGCTAGGTCAATTCAGGGAGTGCCCCCTTCAGGATACAGCGCCTTCTGTATGCCACGAGACAGTCCCTCTCTGTCCTCCACAGGTGGTGCGCCTACCTCTTATCGTGCTGGGTACTGGTGATAATTTAAGTTCTCTCTCTCATTGTTACACTAAATTCACTGTCTTGTTGTTAGGCTAAATTGTTATAGATACGCCTCATGAACACTAGGTGTCACTCTTTTCTTTTGTTTGAGCAATTAAACGTTCACTGCCTATAAATTTAGGGGTATGGGTGAGGTGTTCCTAGGAATCAAACTCATGACCTCATGCTTGCCAGGCAGGCATTTGTGCCACTGAGCTATATCCCTGGTCTTAAGTTTTGTTTCAAAAACTTCTCCCCCCCCTCCCCTTCGCCCTTCCTGTCATCCTCTCCTTCCCTCTCTCTTCACCCTCCTCTTCCCCTTTTTTTCCTTCCCCTTCTTCCCTATTCCTTATTTTTTTCTAAATTTTGAAGTTTGGGGAGAAAAAGCCAGGTGTACATGCCTGTAATCTCGGCATTGTACGGGAGGCTAAAGCAGGAAGATCTGTAGGTCCAAGTTCAGCTCAGCCTGGGCAATTCAGTGACTTAGTGACACCCTGTTCAAGGGCAGAGGCCTGCAAAAGCCCTGGGTTCAGTCTCTAATACCCCCAAATAAAAATTCTGGTCATAAAGATGTTTTATTTTGTTTTGAGACAAGGTCCAGCTATGTAGTCCAGGCTGGCCTAGAACTTGTGGTGATCTTCCTGCCTCAGTCTCACAGGCTTGTGCCATCATGCCTGACTCATAAATACTTTTTAAAATTAATTACTTATTTATTTGGTACAAGGTCTCACTGCACAGCTTGGACTGGTAATGATCCTCCCATCTCAGCCTTCCCAGCACTGGGACTATAGGCATATGCCAACATGCCCAGTTTCCCTGGCCAGGACATCGTGCCAGGGGTTCTGAGGCTGGCTCACCATGCAGTATCAGGGATTGAACTCAGGTCCTTGCACTTGCCAGGTAGGCACTTAGACCACTGAGTTACCTCCCCAGCCTTGTAAATATATTTTATATTTGTTTATATATACATACATATTACCATATTGTAGTTTAGCTTAGAACTAAAGCCCTTTTAGCTTAGCTTAGTTTAGCTTAGAACTACAGCTCTTTTAATATCTACTTACTATCAAACAAGTTTATTGATTTGTTTTGTTTTGTTTTGTCTTTGTTTTTGTTTTTTTGCCTCTTTGAGACAGGGTCTCACTATGCAATTCAGGCTGGCCTTGAGCTCACTTTTGTAGCCCAGGCTGGTCTCAAACTCACACCGATCCTCCTGCCTCAGCCTCCCAAGTGCTGGGATTACAGGTGTGCATCACCACGCCCAGCCAAGTTTATTGATTTTAAAAAACATGTAATAAATCGTATTGCTTTTGAAAAAAATCATGGAATTTGAGGAAAGTGCTGAGAAAAGTCTTTTAAACCTTCCTCCAATCTAAACTGGGTGCAATGGTGCACATCTGCTATCCCAAGACTTTGGTGGGATGAAGCAGGAGAATTATAAATTTGAGCCCTACCCAGAAAATTTAGTAAGACATTGTTTCAAAATTAAATAAATAAAAAGGGCTGGAGATGTAGCTCTATGCAGAGGTCTTCAGGTCAACACCCCGCAAACCTTCTCTAATCATCACAAAAGGTAAACTTTGACCTGTTTCTTCTTCTTCTTTTTTTTTAGAATTTTAAAATTTTATTTATTTATTTATTTTCTTGTTTCAGAACCTTTATTTGTTTATTCACTCATTTTTACGGCTGGCTCAGCCCGCCCCAAGGGCAGGGCTGGCACAGCATGTGGTGCCGGGGATCGAACCTCGGTCCCTGCAGCCGCCCAAGCTTTCCCAAGCAGGCGCTTTAGACCACTGAGCCATCCCGCTGGGCCCTGACCTTTTTCAAAAAAAAAAAAAGGAATGAGTTGTATTTTATAACCTGTTGTACTGATAGAACTATCAAAATATCACAGTTTACGATATCCCTGCAGGATGCGCTAGAAACAATGCTATACTGAGGACAAAATTTAGAGTGCAATTTTCAAAGTAAAATTTTTGTACTACATTAATTTTAAAGCGATTTTTATTTATTTTTTATTTTTTTCTTGTTTCAGAACCTTTGTTTGTTTATTCACTCATTTTAATGGCTGGCTCAGTCCACCCCCCACTCCCCACCCTCCCCCCCAGGACAGGGCTGGCGCAGCATGTGGTGCCAGGGATCAAACCGTGGTCCCTGAAGCTGCCCAAGCTTTCCCAAGCAGGTGCCTTAGACCACTGAGCCATCCCGCCGGGCCCCTAAAGTGACTTTTAATATTTCTTACGTACAGCAAGATTCAGATTAGCTATTATTTCTTCCTCAAACTTAACAGTCTCCCAGTTTATCAGCTTTGTAGATAGCTCCACTCCCATCTAGTTATTTCAGCTCAAAACTGTGGCCATCTTTGACTTTTCCTGTTTCTTTCTCTTCTGTTTCCAGATCCACAGCAAATGCTGTTGGCCTGCCCCCAAAGTATATCTTGAATCTACCCATGATTCTTTTTTATTGTCATGTCTGGTTGCAGCTCCAGCCTCTCACCTGCCACAAAAGCCTTCTGACTCCATCTCTGCCCAAGTGGTCGGCCGCATCATGAAATCTCAACAGTGTGCGGTGTGCCCTGGGGATAGCCCTGTTCTAAGTTTGTTCTACAGAGACCCCTCAAGGAACAACTTCAGCTAGAAAGTCCTCTGAAGTTTGACCAAATTCAAGAAAGTCCACTTACTGAAAAGAACTATGAAACATTTCGGCTGACTAATTCCACAAACCCCGAAAAGCCATCTCAGGCCTAGTACTTAGAAAATTGCTGCCTTTTTAGTATAGCAGATATTACTGACAATGTTCTTTTCTTGGTTGGATTCTAAATGTTCGGAACTGCCAAAATGGGGTTATTTATGTTAGTTAAAAGAACACTGCGTCTTGCAAGCATTCCTCTTGCAGCAATAATCCTTTTTGTTATATGTGAATAAGCTTTTGAAAATAATTGAAATTTTCAT
This sequence comes from Myocastor coypus, assembly GCA_004027025.1. Lineage (NCBI taxonomy): Eukaryota > Metazoa > Chordata > Mammalia > Rodentia > Myocastoridae > Myocastor > Myocastor coypus. Next base: position 6,298 of record PVJA010048311.1, on the reverse strand, counting down.
CTTCTTATTTTAATCAGTATCACCTCTTTGCAGTTCATCTTGTTGGAAAACATTTATTTGATAATTCTGTTTCCAAGGTGATTCAATGATTGAGTTAGTAACAGAGCGATGTTTTCTTTCTCTTATTAAGGAGAGGTAATTTCTCGCACAAAATTTAATGACTACAACCTAAGGCAGATCCATACATTTATTTAATCATCCAGGAAATTTATTTTTAGCTCCGTTTAGCAGATAACCTCTAGTCTGAAATGAAACCACATTTGTGTTTCATCACCTGATGTAACCAAGTGACTGAGAAGGGCTGGAATGAAGTGTTCCTGGTATCTTCAGTTTTCCCGGTACCTCAGGATCTTCTGTTTCTGGTTACTTTGCAGTGTGTTCTGTGACTTGATACGCTCCCTCAGCCCTGGTTAGCACAGAGAGGGAACATTAAGAACATAGAACTCTCTGAAAATAATACTTGGGTCCCACATTTAACAAACAAGTTTTTACTTCTAAATTATTTTTTTCCCTAAGATTTGTGCAAAATGACTTAAAAAAAAAAAGCTCTAACCTTATTTTTAAAATATTTTTTTCTAAGAATGGATAAAGGAAGGAGGGAATGACATTATGATAGCTACATTATAAATAGGAAATGTGCCTTATATTTCTTCATAATTGTTTTTTTTTTCTATTTCATTTCATTTTTTTCTATTTCATTTCACTTCACTTTATTTTTCAAGGTAGGGTTTCACTAAGTAGTCCAGACTAGCCTTGACCTCACTATTATAGCCTGGGCTAACCAAGAACTCAACATTCTCCTGCCTCAGCCTCCTGAGCACTGGAATTATGGGTATGCACACCGCACCTAGCCTAGTTTAATAAGCTTTACTACCCAAAGCCATGCAACCAGAATGCGACAGTGCAGGGACTCTGTCCCAGCTCTTCTGAACCCAAATAAGTCTGCCCATGTGCTTTTAATCACCCAATACTCCCTTTATGCATTCTCCCAAATATTCTCAAAAAGCTTCTCATAAGAATCAATTACAATCTTGGAGTATCTGGCAGATTTTGAACCACAGGCATCCTTTGTCATTTTCACAAATGCATCAGATGTGCAATCAAACCTGGGAGATCTGGGGACGGAGAGATAGCTCCATGGAATAAGTGCTTGCCTGGCAAGTGCAAGCTCTCGAGTTCAATCCCTGGAGTCACCAAAAAAAAAAAAAAGTTCTTTATAGACTGAATGTGGTGGCACGGGCCTGTAATCCCAGTTCTCTAGAGGCTGTAAACAGGCCAGTCACTACAAGTCTAATCTAGTAGTGAGACCCTGAACACCCTGTAGATCCTTCCCTAAAAATACAAAAAATAAAATAAAATAAAAATAGACCTGGGGAATCTGTCTGAGCTGGGGGACAATCTTAGAAAATACTTCATAGATTGTCTTTAAACTGCATCTCTAAACTCAGAAAGTATTTCTCCAAATTAACCTGAGAAATTAGGCACCCCTCTTAGCAATGGGAAGGAGTCCCTACTAATTACTATACTCTACACACCACTTGTCTATCTTTATTATTCTGTGCCCATGAGAGCACGTAGGAAAGCTGCATCTCCCAGGACATTCGATGCTCACCAGGAGGGAGGTGAGAGTCCTAAACAGCCCACTCTGGAGCCTAAACAACCCTCAAGTGCTATTAGTGCTCTGCTCACACTACTAGGGGAAGTGATGAAAGTTGAGGCTGATGGATATAATTTAGGAGCAGCGCCTTGAAATGCCAACACACTCTAAATGCTAAAGGACAGATGACCAGAGTGAAGAAAGTGAACAGTCTCTTATGGCCCCCCAGAGGTGCTATCCTGATTGATGAAAGGGTCAGTTTATGACTGCAGCTAGTATCTTAAAAAAAAAGAAACATTAACATAAATGTAACTGGCACTGGTTAATTCATTATTATTTCATTATGTCCTCATAATTTCTTTTATCCTCTAGGAAGTTTGCTTTACTTAAAAAATGTTGGGGATTAGACAAAAATTTAACTGAAGACTGAAAAAATTTTTTAGTTTAAACTATAGCCAGAGTTGCAGACATAATATATTACCTATTTTTCATCCTTATTTTACCCTAGGGAAAATGTTCAATTTCAAGTTTGATAATCAAAATTTTGTTCTTCTCCCTACATTTTGGTCCTGAAGTAAGTAAGCTCTGATATTCAGTTATAACAAGAAAAAATAAATACTTAGAAACTAGAGGTCAAGAACATTACAGGGAATTATTTTGTTTTGATTGTAAGAAAGTTAAATTTAGAATTTTAAATCATGAATTCCAAGAACAAAGATCTAAAGAACTTCTAATAAGTGTTTAATACTTCCATTGAAAAAGGAATAAAAACAATTTAAAACCACCTAATAAGAAAAAAAATCATAGATGTTTTAACAAGTTACAGAATTTTACAAGAAAACCATGTAGTCTTGGAAATAATGTCTGGGACGTTAGCAGAGGCTTTGCCTGAGGCTGTGGGTGTCCCTTCCTCCTAGGTCAGGCACACTGGTGCTATTAAGGGAAGTGACACCTACTTAAAGGCTGCTAAGAAAGAAAAATTTTGTTTCAGTTCACACCGCTAGCCTAACATTGTAGTATGAGGTTGGTCAGGTGACACCTTTAGTAATTATGGTAGGAATAGAGGTCCCAAGAGAATTTTGTGCTGTGGGTTTAAAATCCTGGCTTCTCTTTGATATGGAGAGCTTGAGACTTTCCCCCTCCTTCCCAAGTCTGTAATCTTACCATGCCGCTTCAAAATGCAGGCTCTGCAAAATAGCACCAAAGCCGTTTTCATGGCCTTCCCTTAGCCAGTTGTATGTTGTATGCATCCCAATCTGTTATTTCTTCATTTAAAATTTATTTTTATTTTACAATACTAGCTTACTAGCTTTTTTTTTTTTTTTTTTTTTACCAATTTTGTCTTTTAGGTTTCCATTTCCCTATAATTTTAGCTAAAATTTGTTTAGTACTATACAGTTCATTTTTTGCTTAAAGAATAATATAATTTCTCTTCCTATCATTGGAGTACAGTTAGCTATCTCTATATACAGTTTCTGTATTCTCATGTTCAACCAACCTCCAATTAAAAATATCCTTAAAAATAAAAATTATGGGCTGGGGAGATAGCTCAGCAGTTCAAATTTGTGTGGTAAGCACAAGGACCCAGGTTCAGTCCCAGATACTGTATGCTATGTGGGCCCCGACCTAGACAGTGGCACATGTTGTGATCCCAGCACTGGCAAGGCTGAGGCAGGAGGATCACTATGAGCCCAAGCATGTAGTGAGACCCTGCACCAAATAAATAAATAAATGAATAAATGTCATAAAAAAGAAAAATTATATCTGTGTTGAGCATCTATAGACTTGTCATTATTCTCTAAACAATACAGTATAACAAGTATTTATGTGACACTTATACTATTAAGTATTATAAGTTGTCTAGAGATGATTAAAAGTATGGTGAAGATATTTGTAGATTATATGCAAATACTATGCAATTTTATATAAGGGACCTGAGCAGCTATCGACTTTGGTATCCATAGGCAACAATCCTGGAACCAATTTCTTGCTGGTACTCAAGTATGACTGTGATACTCAAGTCTTTGTACCCTATTGAATTTCATATATAGCTGAGTCTGAATCACTATTTTAAAATCTTATTTGTGTGGTATTTCAATATTTATTAAAAGCCATTTTATTTTTTCTTATGTCTTTATTGTTTTCTAGATGTATATGATCTTTTCTAATGTGACAGCTTATGGACTAAAATTTGTTTTGCTGCTAATGTTTTATTTAAAAATAATCTCACACACAATCATTCAAGCAATTTTCTCAAGTGAAACCTGCAAGAACTCCAAATCTGTAAAACAGATACACCACAGTACTACTTAAGAAAAAGAAACCAAATACTTTAATCCACCAAAGATTTCATGATTGAAAGCTGAGTCTATATTCAGGTGATCTGAATTTGCTAAGCAAACGCACTTTGAGCCTGAGCCCAGCCTCATAGCTTATGGTGCCCTCTCACCTGCACAGAACTCAGAAAGCTGAGGTTAAGGAACAGATTAGCAATTTCTAGGGTTTCATATCCAGGTAGAACACTGCATCCAGGCACTGTGATCGCTGCAGGAGCTTGGTATTATCACTATCTCTCTCCTTTCCTAGAAATTACAGTGTATTTCTAAAGTTCTGATGTCTGCAGCTCATAAACAGAAGAGTCACTTGTGTTTATGTCACAGTGCATTCTTGGATACAATGCATTTGATGCTCCCAGATGTAAAAGTGACACCACAACTACTGCTTTTGCAAAGTGACCCATGGCTGACCTTCACCCACTTGACATCCACAATGGATCCGAATACTTCCTTGCCAAAGAGCTGAGCTCTGGGGATGTGGGTGTGTCTTAGCAGTGAAGAGCTGGCCTCACATGGGGGAGGCCCTGAGTTTTCTTCCCAGCACCACCAAGAAAGAAGAAAAGAAAATTCAATCAGACCAGTCCTGAGTTATGCTCTCAAGTTTTTGAATGCTTTGAACTTTTGAATTCATGCGAAACATCTTATGTCCATTTTCTCATGCAAAAGTGCTTAATCCTATCAACCTATAGAATGTTAGAACAATTTATGAAAGTTACACCATGGGGATTTTTTGGTGGTGGTGGTGCTGGGGGCTAAACTTAAAGCCTTTGCACACTTGTGGTGTCACTTTCACTTTGAACCCCAGACCTCATTATTTTTTATTTTGAAACTGGGTCTCAAATACTAAGCTGCCCAGGCTGGGTTTGAATGTTTGATCTTCTTGTCTCAGCCTCCCAGAGGTTTGGGATTACAGCCATGCACCACCACATCTGGTTTATATTGTTACTATTCCTGTTTTTATTCATAGGGAATTGGGCCTAGAGGAAGATGTGGTTTTAGCAAGGCTATGCCTGGAAAGTGGTGGAAAACTGAATTTGGATTTCTCTAATTTCAAAGTTTTAAGTTTTTATCTTTTGTCCTCATCCCACTTTACTCTCTAGTTTAATTTAATTAAAAAGGAACACATTTTTTCTATCATGTTTATCACCAATAAAAATGTTTAATCTGCAATTTAAAAAATATATCCCTACCCCTATCCTAGGCTGAATCGACACAATTTTGTGAATTGGCTTTAATGACACCTTTGGTTGTTTATCCAGTCAACAAATGTGTGGCAAGCATAGACTAGAGCCTTTTGGCCACTACCCAGCAAGTCATCTTGTTTCTGTCTTCTAGAGAAATATAATGCAATGCTTTAGAAATCAATGCTATATTTATAAGTAAATATATTTATACTTTTCTCTTGAGAAAAGCATTACGTGAACTTTTGATTCTAGTCTCTCCCTAGTCCATCAGCAGTTCTCAACACATGCCTTGTTAATGGCATCTTAGGCCATCTACCTGTCCCAGGTGCCAGCCTCTCCGCCTTTGTCATGGTGACAGCCACCAAAGTTACATTCCAATTTGGATCTACTTTTACAAGGTAAAGTGGGGACACGGATTCAGCCAACATCTTCAGAAGATAAATAGAATGTCATTTCCCACTCTAGTGGCAATGGACATGGAAGATAAATTATTATTATTTTTATATCTATAATAATTATGATATCACCAAACTTGTTATCTATTTTTGAATACTCTATAACAAGAAAGTCTTTATTCTTAAAGTTTATCAATGTCTAATGGCACAGGAAATAACAAAATTCTTCATTTAACTTCAAGGGGAGTCAATGATATAGTGTTGACCTTAGCTAACATAGTCTGTCTGGAAAGGAGAGAGCTAGAGTGTGTCAAAACAAATCAGAGAGCTGGTCAGATAGCTCAGCCAACTAAGGTGCCTGCTTAGACAAAGCACAGAGGCTGGGGTTCCATCCCGCTGTGCAGGCCCCAGCCCTGGGGCAGGCTGAGACAGTAGGCATGGTGGCACACGCCTGTAATCCCAGTGCTTGTGAGGCAGAAAACAGGAGGATCACTACGAGTCCTATCTAAACAGTGAGACCCCGTAGTCCTTGTACTAAATACATTTTTTTTTTTTTTTGAGACAGGGTCTCGCTATGCAGTTCAGGCTGGCCTTGAGCTCAGTTTTGTAGCCCAGGCTGGTCTCGAACTGGCACTGATCCTCCTGCCTCAGCCTCCCATGTGCTGGGACTACAGCCGTGTGCCACCACGCCTGGCTTAAATACATTTTTAAAAAGCAGGTAATTTCGAGACCAGCATGGGCTACAAAACTGAGCTCAAGGCCAGCCTGAACTGTATAGCGAGACCC
>PVJA010048310.1:0-14268 GCA_004027025.1 Myocastor coypus | reverse complement strand
CACACTCCAGCCTGCGCTTCCCTCATATATAGCACTTCGCCCACCAATCACCATCGCTCTCACAGTCAAATCTGATTAGTTACTACATCAGTTGCCAGGCAAAAACAGATTACAGCTAAATTGTTTTTTGCCTCAGGACAACCTGGAAGCAGGAAGCCGGCGCCATTTGGGAGCGGCTCATGCTGAGGCCCTCAACAATATACCTATATCTATCTAAACTGATCTGATGATGAAAATATGTAATATAATCATTGTTAAAATTAAATAAATGTTTTTTGTATTTTAGTACAGGGTCTACAAGATCTCACTACACAGATTGGATATGTAGTGATCGGCCTGTTTTCAATCTCCCAAATCCTGAGATTACAGGCACGGGCCACCATGCCGAGTCTCAGTCACTGTCTCAGAGCACCCCAGAAGTGGGACTGGCACTGCATGCCAGAGATCCAACTGTGGTCCCCGCACTCTGCCTAAGCAGGCCTCTTAGTCCTCTGAGCTAGCTGACCAGCCCTTGAGACATTGCTTTTAACAACTAAAACTAAAAACATTGCAAATGCCTAAAGCAGAATGCGCACCTAAATCACATTGCACCGTGGCTACAACATATTTCTTAAAAAATAAATATCTTTTGGCATATCTAAATGTCTGATACAAACAAAAATAGTAGTAAATGCCGGGCGTGGTGGAGCACGCCTGTAATCCTAGCACTCGGGAGGCTGAGGCAGGAGGATTGGTGCGAGTTTGAGACCAGCCTGGGCTATAAAAGTGAGCTCAGGACCAGCCTCAACTGCATGGAGAGACCCTGTCTCAAAAAGACAAAAAAAAAAAAAAAAAAAAAAAAAAAAAAAAAAAAAAAAAAAAAAAAAAAAAAAAAAAAAAAAAAAAAAAGAATTATATAAAAAAAAAGAAAAAAAGTAGTAAAGAGCTGATAGCAATGCACAGCTGTGAATGTATGTTCATTATCTGAACTCTGTATTCAAGTTAAGAAATTAAAAATATTTTAAAATTTAACATTCTTCCTGATCTTTTCCTCTCATATACTGTTAGTCCAGAGCTGTTGTTACTATGTACCTTGAATCCTGTCTCTGAGAGCTGCTGCAATTCTCTGTGTTCAGCCTGACCTTCCAGTATGGCTCTAATCTATCACTCCCTGCCCTTAGGACTGTCTGATTTCCTTCCACCATGGCCTCTTTAGTGGACTTTCAAAGCCTTCCAGAATCTACCAAGCTGGCTCGCTTTTAGACGCTTCTCCCATCCACACTTCAGTTCATTCTAACTACCTTCTGCTTCTTCATCATTCCATCACTGGAAAGTGTCATGTTGAACCCAGACATGCTTCTAGGGACATAATTCCTATGTTCCTATGCGTGCCACTTTTGCTCATGTTAATACTGTTTTTTTAGAGCTTGTCCTTAAGTCATTATTGTAGCACTTTCTTTTTAGATAGTCTCGATTTTGTTTATAGAATTTGGCTCCAACACTCCCCTCTAAAATAACTCTTGCTCTATGATGTTCAATGACACTTGGGTTGTCAGAACAAAATCTGGCATATTCTTGACTATTTCAGTTCTTTAACATCTAGTCATGAAACAACTATAACATCTTATTTTTCAGTTTGATTAATATATTTCCCATCCAGGTGCTTATATCTATATCCCTATGTAAATCACCATCACTGTGTGCAGGTGAGGAGGACAGGTGTTATAACACCAAAGCTCATAGATCCTTGTGAAAATATCATCTGATACTTTCGGGGAGAACTTTGTTGTCCATTGACAGGGTTCTACATCACTATTCTATTTTCCTTCTAAGTACTGTAGGAATCTAAGGCAGACTTTATAAACATTAAATTAATCAGTCCTTCCCTCCAATGGCTTTCTCTGGTCAGCTTAGGGTTGTAAATACTAAATGTGATCCAAGAGCCTTGTGTGAACCATGCAGTCTCTACCCTCTTCTCCAGTCTCACTTAAGCTGCAGGCATGTTGTCTTATTGCATTTGCGGGCTATTGTTGACATTCATCCAGGGTTTCCAAGTGGTTTATCTGTTTTTCTGGAATGTACTACCCAATAGCCTGCACACAGGCAAGCCCTGCTTATCTTGAAGAATTTATGTAAAATACACTTTTCAGTGACTCTTTAACACTCCTAATACCTGTTGCTCTCACTCTGGTACCATTGCAGTAGCTGACTATACTTACCCTTTTTATTAACTCATAAAAAATATAATCACTTAATGTTATGTTTATTTTTTATGAATCTATAAGCTTCAAATTGGAAAGACTGTGATTTTTTCCCCACTATATGTCCAAAGACTATATAATGCCACACATTATTTCATACATGTTCATTGGAAGCATTAATTAATTCCTATTTATTAATTAGTTTCAAGTGATGATACTTTGTCATAGAAATGATGGGTTTTTGCTCCATCTCATTGAAAAAAAATAACTTTTAGGTAAAAATCATCTTTTTTGGTAAAAAATCAACTTTTTACCATTTTGTTTAACAATCAGTAAACAATGAACTAAGCAAATTAAAAAAAATCACATTTTCTCAAAGTTCAAAGACAACTAAATCTAAAGAAATAAAAACTTGAGGATTTTAATAATCATTTTAAATGTTTCTAAAATTTCAAAAGAGAATTAAATCCTTTATGAACACCGTTTATTTCTTACACAGGAGCAAGTCTGTTTTGTATGAGGGATCACTGATTATTTGCTGTTTAAAAATGGGATTTCAATATTAAATTAAAAAAATAAAAATGGGATTTCATGGAAATAAAAAAGAAACCAAAATATTTACTGTAGTGTCATTTAATATTTAACAACTTTAAAATAAACACCATCTTATACTTAATTCTTTTGAACCATGAACGTGGATCTCGCCCTTTTCTTAATACTTTAGTTGTTTGCCCTGTTTGTGTTTGATCTCTGGGTATTACGTTAGTCCTACATGATATAATAACACAAAACAACTCTCAGAAAAGGAAAGAAAAAAGAACATCCATATTTCACTTTTTTTTTTTTTTTTTGTCTTTTTGAGACAGGGTCTAGCTATGTAGTTCAGGCTGGCCTTGAGCTCACTTTTGTAGCCTAGGCTGGTCTCAAGCTCCCATTGATCCCCCTGCTTCATCTTCCCAAGTGCTGGGATTACAGGGGTGTGTCACCACTCCTCTAGGTGATCAGTGATAATGGTCATTTGCCCTAAATACTTGGCCCACAGATGGGTTTGGAAAGCACCTTATGATAAATGTGTAAAAAAAAAAATTATTCTGTTTCTAAGGCACATACTTTTTAAAAAGTAAAATAGAAAGCATCCTTAAATTCTATTTATGTGTTACACTGTGTGGAACTACAGCTTTTGTAATGGTGTGTATGGGAAGGAAGTAGACTGATTTCACCAACCAAAGAACACAGGCTATTTTCTTCAGGACTGAGAGGATGATGTTTATTGGTACCTTATAACTTGAAGATTTTTCATTAAAGGAAATATTACATATTATACAGTGGTGGTTTATTTCATGGTGATTCCACTTCACATGAAAGATAGAAATTTTAAATTTTCATGATAGAAGCTACTTATTTACATAAAGTTTATAGGGATGAATTTTCGACCAAAAAGGTTACCGGGATCTAAAGAGAAATTATCAATGAAGAACTGGGTCTCTGTGAGAGTGACACATTTCTCTTACTCCTTCAAATTGTATTTTAACTTTGCTTGTTGAAAAAAAGATACTCCATTAGCCGGGCGTGGTGGCGCACACCTGTAATCCCAGCACTTGGGAGGCTGAGGCAGGAGGATTGGTGCGAGTTTGAGACCAGCCTGGGCTACAAAAGTGAGCTCAGGACCAGCCTCAACTGCATAGTGAGACCCTGTCTAAAAAAAAAAAAAAAAAAAAAAAAAGATACTCCATTTTATAGATAAAATATTCCAAGCCTTCACTGAGTTACTGGTAGAAAGTCAGTTCCTAATATTTAATATGCATCTGGTTGTTCCTCTAATAAACTAAGTGCAATTAAAAATAGAGCAGGGCCATTGCATTTTAATAGTTTGGAGTCTTCCCTGTGGAAGAGTCAGCAAACAGCGAGAGAATATGAAGATTCAGCTGCCCAGCACCTGCCACGAAGGCTCTGTCAAGATTAACAGCATCACACCAGGTTATTAGAGGAAACATAAATACTTTTGAGGCTCTGTGGGAAGTTATGATATCACATTTTATTATCTTCTCCTAAAATGGAATTACTCATTGTAATTGCTTGCCAGTCACAGGCCAGCAAACATGACAGGAAAAAAAAAAAAAAAAAAAAAAAAAAAAAAAAAAAAAAAAAAAAAAAAAAAAAAAAAAAAAAAAAAAAAAAAAAAAAAAAAAAAAAAAAAAAAAAAAAAAACAGAAAAACAAAAAACCTGTACATATTGAGGAGAGAGGGTTATAAAGAAAAGACAACTGACCTAGAGAATGTTTTTAAGGACACATCATTATGTATTTGGAATTATAATAACTGAAGTTTTATGGCACTTTACATCTTTTGGAGAGGGATATAGTTGCATCTTGCAATTTGAAGTGGGTATGGCAGGTACTTAGATCTACACGTGAGGAAGGAAATGGGGAGTGAAAAGGTTGAATGAATGCCCTGGAAATCCTGCTGCTAGTGAGTTCAGGAATCAGGCTGGGACACGGACTCCTAATTTGATAGTCTGTGTTCCTTTGATCTCCTGTGTGGCCCCACTGAAGTTCAGTATCAAATATAAAGTATTTGCTACTCCTTTCAAATCACAACATGTTGGTCAGAGTGGATTGGAAAAAATTAAAATTTCTTTAAAGGGCAGCCGGTGAGATGGCTCAGTGGTCTGAAGTGTCTGCTTAGGCAAGCTTAGGCAAGCTCAGGGACCACAGTTTGATCCCTGGCACCGCATGCTGTACCCGCCCCACCCCCAGGACAGGCTGAGCAGACCATAATATATTAAAATTCCTTATAGCAACAATGAAAAGGGATAATACTTTAGTAAGTGGATTTATGGAGGTAGGGGCATTTGATGGGGGTATCTGATATCAGGACTGGGTTAACTGAGAAAATGTGGAAAGTCTACCTGAGTGAGAAGGAAAAATCAAAAATTAGGAAATCCTTCTTGGTCTTGTTACTGATTCCATTCAAAATGTGGGTTCAGAGGGTTTAGATTGTGGCTGATAGGAATGTAGCTTAGCTAGCATGCACAAGATACTATGCTGATGAAACCTGGTACCCAGTACCAGCAGCACGGTTCTGGGAGGGGTGGTGGGGGGATGGAGAGTGTTATGGTTTGGGACTAGATGTCCCCCAAAGCCTTATGTAGTCATGGGGCAGATGTCTAGAGTTTGTGGTTAATTCATAATCCAATGCTGGGATTATGGGTGTGAGTTCTGGGGGATTATGGGTGTGAGTGCTGGGGGATTATGGGTGTGAGTGCTGCACTCACCCAGGACAGATAGCCTGAATGAAATTTAAGGAAGGGAGAAATGTTTGCTGTCTACAGCTGCTCCTCCTGTTTGCTCTTGCTACGTTTCTGCTTTCTGCGGCCATGAACTGCTGCCCTCCACCATTTCCTTCCTCACGTGTAGATCTAAGTACCTGCCAACATGCATTCAGAAAAGATGTTTGAAGAATTGTGCAAGACCTATGAAATTCAAGACTTCACAGTCTAGAATGGAGACATATTGGCTCTGACTTATTTATTTATTTATTTATTTGTGCAGGGTCTCACTATGCACCTTGGACTCCTATTGATCCTCTTATTTTTCAGCCTCCCTAGTGCTGGGATTATAGGCATGCACCATCATGTCTGGACTTCACTGCTGGCTCAGTGTGTGCAAGGGTGGGGCTGTAGCCAGTATTGCATGTGATGCCAGGGATTGCACTCCGACCCCTGAGCTTACTTAAGCAAGCGCTTAGCTCGCTGAACGATCTTGCTGGCGCTGTCTTCGGCTTTTAGTATTTGTCTTTTTTTTTTTATTTTTTGGTAAAATAACTACATATATAGTTTTGGAAACTCACTTTCATCTTTCTAAATAAAGATTTTGTTGCATAAGTTGTTTGAATGAGACCCTGAACTGACCCACTGGATTAGAGTCTCACATCTAATTTCAGTTGTTTACTAGATTTCCTTAATAACTCCAGATGCCATTACCAGGATTTTTGGAGCCACAGGCTTCTTTAAAGTTTTGTTATAGACACGATAGCTTTTAATCTAAAATTCACAAATATTCTGGATCTTAATTCTAATACAAATGTAAAATGCAACTGCTTGATGCTTGCCTCCAAAACATAGGACTTAATTGTTCTGGGTGGGTTTTAATTTACTTTTGCTTGTGAGATGAAATAGATTAGATTTTTTTAATACATTTATTAGTTTGTTTTCTTAAGGCCTGTGCTTCAATTCTTCTATTAAGTATACTAACTGATACCTTTGTAAATAATATGTGTGCACGCCAGCCAAGTCTTGTACCTGTTATGTAGTGGAATGCAAGCCCAACCCGAGGCCCTCACCAAAGCAAGCTGGCAAACAGATGGAGCGCACAGTGTGAAATTAAAGAATAACTGGCAGATTTTTAAAAAATGATCCATCTGGAATTCAAGGGTCAAGATCATCAGTTCTGACACTTACACAGGACCACAACCTCACTTTACATTTATACCTAAGGTGACTTTAAAAAGACAAATGAATCATGATCTATATATTTTAAAAGTAGCAAGAATTGGTTACAAACTAACAGAGTAAGTTGCTGTGTTTTTCTAGGTTAATGGCTTACAGATAAAGAATAACACATTAAGAATTTCTATTAATAATATATTAACAATTTTATTTTTTAAATTCTATGCCATGGTTTGCAAGCCTGCAAGAGGGATGCATTAAGGTAGCTTAGATGGATGTAGCCTACAAAATAACCACCACATTGATACCAAACTCAATGGCTCACAGAACAAAGAAAATGTGCCTTTTCCTCAATGTCTGTAGGGACAAGACACATGCTTTTGTGCTGTGAGTGGCTCTGTTGTGGAGCACATTAAAGGCTTAGGCCACCGGAGGCTGTGGCAGGTCACACAATGCCCTCCTGCAAGGATGTTTATATTGATTCCCTAGAGCCTGGTAATATGATATGGCACATGGCAAAAGGAATTTTACAGACATATTGAAAATCTTAAGCCTAGATTGCTTTGAATTATTCAGTTGGGCTTAATATAAGCAGCAAACTTTTTTTAAGCAGGTGGCAAAGGGGAGGGAAGAGTCAGAGACTGCAATCCAACAGCGGAAGCAGCAGTCAGTGGTTGAGAAAGACATTGGAAGATGTCACAGAAAGCAAAGGGCTGCGAAGCAAGGAAGGCAAATCGCCTCTGTAGCCTGAGGAAGGCGAGGAACTGAGGTCTCCCTGGAGGATTCAGGTGGCTCCACTCTGCAGATACCCTGACATCAGCCTAGTGAGACAGGCTTTAGATTGCTAGCCCTGGCCCTGTAAGGTGATAAGATCGGGTTGTGTAAGTCAGTAAATTGTGATAGTCGGTTGCTGCATCAATAATATTTACTGATCCATTGATTCCCCTTGGGTTCAGGGATTGCTGGGCTCATTGCCGTTTTAGCTAATGGGAGAGGATAAAGGTGAACAGGGGCCTGGGGCAGTGGGGCAGAAGCCTAGCCCTTCCTGAGCATGCCTTACATTAGTTCCCCTTTTACAAGATGAAAAGAACTCATGCCTACAGACACTAGAAGCCTAGGAGTTGAGAGCATCTCCTAGCAATCTTTTTTTTTTTTTTTTGGTGGGGGGGAAGGTCTACAGAGTGTTCAGGGTCTCACTATTAGATTGGGTTGCTAGTGACCCACCTGTTTACAGCCTCCCAAGAGCTGGGATTATAGGTGCAGGCCACCATGCCCAGTCTCAATTGCCATCTCAGTGTGGCCAGGGATTGAGTCCACAGCCCCCATATCTGCTTGCAGGTGCTTTAGTCCCCTGAGCTAGCTATCTATCCATCTCTATCTATCTATCTATCTATCTATCTATCTATCTATCTATCTATGTGGTACCAGAGATTAAACTCAGGATCTTGTGTTTGGCAGGCAAGTGCTTATTCTACTGAGCTACATTGAGCTATTTGGACAGCCCTTGTCTCCTAACAATCTGGGAAAAAAATTTTATCAGTGTGGAAGAAGGACAGATAAATTTTGGGAAATAATTAGGAGTCTATTGTAACAGGCTTTATAGTCCCCTGTATTTATTAATTTATCTTGCAATGTAAGGAAACATGTAAGAAATAAAACAATACTTACAATAATAACAGCTGATTATAAGTTATTTGCTTTCTGATGAAATAACTTATAAAAATATTCTCTTATAAAACATTTTACCAATGATTCTTCTGCCTCTGCTCTTAATAGATATCCAAAATGAGTACAAATTCCTAGGTTCTGCTGCCGATCACACTTGAAATTCATTGTATAATTTTTCTACTTTGTCCAGTGACTTAATTTTACATAAATATTGGAATTGAGATATTAAGTAGTATAGTTATCAGGTTTCCATTCTATAAACTATAAAACTCATACATAATTTGTGTGCTTCTTTAATACTATTATTTTTTTATGTTTTCAAAAATATTTCCTAAGCAGCTGCTGTGTTCCATGGCTGAAAATACTTTGGTAAGCAAGACAGACCTGGTTTTGTCTTCATTGAACTTAAAATCTGGGTATAATTCAAGCATCAGGCCGGGCGTGGTGGCTCACGCCTGTAATCCCAGCACTTGGGAGGCTGAGGCAGGAGGATCGGTGCGAGTTCAAGACCAGCCTGGGCTACAAAAGTGAGCTCAAAGCTAGCCTGAACTGCACAGGGAGACCCTGTCTCAAAAAGACAAAAAAAAAAAAAAAAAAAAAAAATTCAAGCATCAGGAGCATATGACAATAGAGTTGTCCTTATCTAGATCAGCTTAGGTATTACTCACAGTAAATAGATTAGTAGACTTTAAAAAAATACATATTTGTTACAGGGTCTTGCTATGCAGCTCTGATTCCTAGTGATCCTCTTGTTTTCAGCCTCCCCAGTGCTAGGTTGACAGGTGCCACCACGCCTAGACTCAGTGGCCAGCTCAGCGCTGCGGGGGGCATGGCCCATGATGCACATAGTGCCAAGGATTGAACTCTGGTCCCTGCACTTGCCTAAGCAGGCACTTAGTCTGCTGAGTAGGTGGACTAGCCCTAAGTAGGCGTTTTGTAAAAATCTCATGACAGTTTTAAACACCTTCTCTTTCTCCTGATGATTTTTAAGTTGGAGAAATTTGGTCATGTCAGTATAACCAATTCTGCACCTTTTGCCATCTTATTTATCTGACCCCAAACATTTTTCATTATAACTTTAAAGAATTATTTATAAAAATAGAAAGTTCAAACTTTGCCTATAGTTCATGTAGTGTATAAAAGTACATTATCTAAATACATATTTCGTAAGTGTAGAAATAAAAAAATAGAAGTATTTCACATAGATATATGCTAGTTAACCTTTGAGTTAAAAGTCTTCATCCATATGGGTCCCAAAATAATCTTACACACAAAGACTACAAAGTTCTTGGACCTGAGGTGACATTGTTATCTGATTTCTGACTGAAAGCTCTTCACTTGTTGCTCCATACAAATATTTCAGCAAGTAACAATAACCCTGTTCATTCCCAGCTTCTCAGTACTATAAGGAATGTCTTCGGTTTCTCTTCTCTCTTCAAGGCTTCCTAAGCAGGCTCTGACCATTACTCTGCTGCAGCTTCACTTGCTCTGGGGTCACTGGTGACTGCCGCGGTGGTGCTGATGCCTGCTCAGGGTGGGAACCACTGCTTTCATGCACAGATATTACTGCCCAACATCCTGAATGTAAAAGGTTCTCAGAAAGCAAGATCATAACCATCTGGTACCACTGCAAAGTAATTGTTCCCTTCTGCATCTGGCGTCCTTTTCTTAGAGGTAGATACAATTCCAGGGGCCTCCAAGGCTTTTCTTTCAGCCACAAAAATAATCTCTGGATAAAATGCCTTGATCAAGAATATAGTCAAATGTCTCCATTTGGAGGGAAGTCAAGTGCCGCCTTTCTTCAAAGGTGTACAAAGCAAAACAAAGTTGAATTTCTTTCACTGAGATGTTTTTCTTAGCAGGAAAAACCCATGCGTGTTTCAAATGTGATTTAATTTCTTACACCAGGAATGTTAGAGCAAGGAAGGTATTCTTAGTAGGCATAGCACTGCCTTTAACATGCAAAGAAAAAAGCACTGCAAAGACACAAACTAGATCATTACTTTGAGCTCCCGTTGACTTGAAAGGAAATGCACACACATAGATCATGTGTAGGGGCACAGAGAGGAAAGAAAATGTGTGTGTGTGTGTGTGTGTGTGTGTGTGTGTGTGTGTTGGAGGGCCTAAAATTTTAGAGAATAGGTGGATAAACTATAGACAATAAGAAAAATCTAGAGTTCAACACAGCCATGATATGCTCAGTATTCATTCCTATATTAGTTCGTTCTGGCAGGTATAGCAAAAACATCACACTTAGGTGGCTTGAAAAGAGCTAGTACGATGGCTAGTAAACAGCATTCAAGTTCTTATGTACTTAGTGTCTCTAATGGTTAAGAACTTGTGGTTCCACACAATCCAATAACTCTGCTTCTGTTAGCACATGGTCTAGGATGGCTGCCTATGCCTATGTCAAGAGCCTTGGGAGCAACTTTATTTTTTTTATTTTTTTGCTTTTTGAGACAGGGTCTCACTATGCAGTTCAGGCTGGCCTTAAGCTCACTTTTGTAGCCCAAGCTGGTCTCGAACTCACATCGATCCTCCTGCCTCAGCCTCCCGAGTGCTGGGATTACAGGTGTGCACCACCACGCCCGGCAGCAACTTTAGTTTATGAAGGCTACTCATAGACATCTCCTTTTCTGGACCTTCCTCTGAGCTGTCTCCAGTAGGAGAAGACACCTGAATCTCTGGAAGCCTCCTGTATCCCTTGCTCATGAGTGTCTTTCTCAATTCTCCCGCATAAACTTTCCCCTCACTTTTCCTACTTTTTGCCCTCCCCACCTGCCACAGCACACTAATCGAAAGTAATCTCTTCTTCTTTCTTTTTTTCTGTATTTAGGGAAGGGTCTACAGAGTGTTCAGGATCTCACTGCATAGATAGAAATCATAGTGATTCTTCTGTTTACAGCTTCCCAAGAGCTGGGATTCTAGGCATGTGTCACCACAAGCAGTCTCAATGGCCATCTCAATGTGCTCTGAGGGCAGGGCTGGCACAGCAGGCAGGCGATTGAACCCATCCACTACATTCTGCCAAAGCAGGTGCTTCAGTCAGCTGAGCTATCAGGCTGGCTCCAAAATAATCTCTTCTTGTAGAGACTTTTCTAAGAGAGACGGCTATGTCTTATTGAAGATAGAAAGGTCAATGGGTACAGTAGAAACACACAAACAAACAAAAAACAGTCAATATTTTAGTTGACTATTCTTTAATACATATTTAGCCAAAACATTATTGGCAAGTGAACTCAACATTATTCGAAATCATTTCTTGCAGTTTTGCATTTCTTCTAAACCAAAACCTGCAGACATTTCAAATCTCCCAAATTATTAGTAAAATACTGAGAACTTGTTTCCTAGTTACTTTCGTTTAGGATAGGGATCTTACACATCTTTTAATTGAGCTCTGTATGCAGTACTGTGGTAATTTATTTCTAATGCTTTTCCAAAACATACTCAGAGGCAGAAATAGCCTTCAGGTAGAGCTAAAGACTATATTCTATGAACATTTTCTTTCCTGACTGAAATATTATTGAATATCTTAAAGGCACACAGATAAATTGTCATACCTGAAAGGAGGAATATCCAAAGTATTTTAACGTTATTTTGTTTTAAGTAGACCTTTAGTGGAAAAAGATAGTAAGGTAATTTTGGTAGAAAATTATAAACAAAGGACATCAAAGATTTTTTTTTTAGTAAACTGGTAAGTGATTTAGAAGTTTATAATATTTGTCTTTCCTGATGCAACAGCTATGTAAATATCAGCATATTTGCATAGACAAATTTTATAATGTATTTCAAGATTCTTCCATTCAGTATGTGGTTAATACTATGCATTGTTATGTGGCTTATAGGTAAGTCTTTATGATACAATCATAAGAATTTTTCAAGTTGGAAAAACCAATTAGAGCAATAATAAAACATACGTATAAATTCATAAAGATGCATTTCTGAGAAGGGGAAGGATAAGTTCAGCTCCCGAAGAAGGAGTGATATTAGTAAAATGACATCCAAACTGAAGGCCAATTTGTGTCGATGAAATGTGTTTTCTCAAGGAAGCCTTTGACCTCTCTCAGGCAGTTTCTGAGAAGTATATTCAAGATTCCACAAGAACATAAGTGGTCAAGCAGAATAAGGCCAATACTTAAATGCAGCTCAAGTTATTTAAAATCCATGAACATGTTTCTATAGCTTCTTCAATCTAATAAGCAAGGGCAATCTGGTGACATAGAATCTTGAGTTCTTGTAGCCAGAGGCAACCTGTGACAGTACAGTATCCTATTGAACCAGTTTATATTTTACACTTGTACACGTGGAGGTTAGAGCATCCTAAGAATGCTTTTCTTAATCTCTGCGTCCTTCTTGCCTCTTGTTCTTTAATTTCAGCACACACACACACGCACGCACACACACACACATACACACACACATACAAACACCCCTTCAGGCAGGCTATCTAATTCACTCGAAGTCTGTTTTGTTTTCACAAAAAGAAGTAGGCAAACTTTTAACATTAAATCTCTTTAATATTTACTCATATAACATTCATATAAAATTTCTGATTATAGTGAGATAGAATGCATTATTTCCATTTTATGGACTCATATAGGTTCATTTTGTTGTAGGGACAGTTTTATTTTTTTTTTTCAATTAAGTGCACTTGTCCCATAACTCCTCTCCTTTCCTTATATTAAAGGTGCATTTGAGGCCAAATTTGCCAACTTTAAGACTTCTTCTCTGCCTATAACATTTTATAACAACATAACTTAAAACTGGTGATGACTAAAAGATGTAGCTAAATTTCTTCATTGTAACATTATGATTTTTAACTTTGAAAATAACAAGTTAGCAGAGAATCATTACATTCAGCCCATATTGAAAGAATAATGAATTAAACTTTATCATTAGGAGGCAAGGCTGTAACTTAAAGTAAACAGTAATTAATATGTTTAGAGGAATATGCTCTCAAACTATGCAAATATCCAATTCTCAAGTTTACTTGCTTCTTTTTCATTTATCAGCATTGTTTATCACAATAGTATTTTAGCAATGATTTTCTTTTTCCTGCCTTCATACATAATTATTGACTATCCTTCCCCCACAGGGAAACTTATCTTTTTTTCCATCTTGTGAAGCAGCTTCACTGAGCCCTGGTTTGCAATTTGCAAAACAAAACATGCTCATGCACCACTAGTTACACAAAGCAGATTACTAACAAATAGGCAGCATAAACTTAAGCCAGGATGAATTGAGAGCTGTCCTCCAAGGTTTAAGAAAATTCCCTGTAGCAGGTAAACCCTGACTATACATGATGCCCCATTTGTCACTACAGATGTGGGACCCGGAAATCAACACATCCTGGGTAGTGTAATCCAGGACACATGAGTCGCTGGGAAAACGACATATCCTACTTCCAGGCAAGAGGAGAACAAAGCATGGGTTTCCCTAATTCAAAATGGTACACACCCCACAGGAACAGGAACAATTCCTATGCTGCTTCAGACAATTTCTCTCTATCTCAAAATCCCTTTTCCAGTACTTCAACATGTATTATTGAAAATTATGAGCAAGAGAAGGAGGAGAGTTGAGTAGGAACCAGGCTACCTGGGCTACTGAGCTGATGCATTGCTTACTTATCTACTCTTTCTTCGTGCTGAGGTGAACTCATGGATGTTGTTTCCTCTCCTCCTCCTCCACCTCTTCTTCCTCTCCCTCCTCCTCTTCCTCCTCCTCGTCCTCCTCCTCCTCCATCATCTCCTCCTCCTCCTTGTCCTCCTCCTCCTCCTCCTCGTCTTCCTCCTCCTCGTCCTCCTCGTCCTTCTTCTTCTCCTTCTCCTTCTCCTTCTCCTTCTCCTTCTCCTTCTCCTTCTCCTTCTCCTTCTCCTTCTCCTTCTCCTTCTCCTTCTCCTTCTCCTTCTCCTTCTCCTTCTCCTTCTTCTTCTTCTTCTTCTTCTTCTTCTTCTTCTTCTTCTTCTTCTTCTT
>PVJA010048309.1:0-14240 GCA_004027025.1 Myocastor coypus | reverse complement strand
ATGACACTGGGGCATGGCCTTGAAGGAGATGGGGGACCTGGTCCCTTTTTCTCTCTTTGGCTTCTAACCACGGGGATGTGAGCAGCTCTGCCATACCACTCTGCTTTACCACAGGCACGGAAAACAACTGAGTCCACCATGGGCTAACACAGTGAGCTTTTCCCCGAGCAAGCTGACTCTCTCAGGCTGTTTGCCCCTGTAGTGGGGCTCTACCACACTTTACCCCAGGTCCTACTCCAGAATCCCTCACAGAGTGTTTAACCTCGGTTCACTGAAGACCTGCTAAGGCATAAACCATCAGGAACACTTGTTCTCTGACTGCACAAGTTCTGCGGGTCAGTGACACTTCCCACAAGTGAAGGAGTCTTTGGTGATGGGATTTCAGGCCCACAGAAGACATGTGTGTGGAAGGTGACATTCCTCAAGGCAGAAAAACAGCACCACATAGGTTGGCTGTCAAGTCTGAAGCATGCTAACGAGTCTAGGTTCGCTGTATTCCAGTGAACAGCTGTCACCTCTTCTGGGCCAGGGTACTTGTTTTCTGGCATATAAACCCAAGGTAGAAATCTATTAAGGTCTGAAAAGAAATTTAGTTTGCTGGGAAAACGAGAAAACCAGCTTGGATCTACTCACCCAGGGATGATCTAGGGAGAGCGAATACCCAGTGCATCTGCGCACCTGAGTCATATTTTCTCCTAATGCATGTGTGCAAGGAGGCATTGTTGGTAAGAATCTCGCACAAGTGACCCAAGGACTTTGTCACAGAGCAAGGTGCACTGATACTCAGCTGGAACGACAGTGTAATGTACTGTCTGAACAGCTGGAAATCATGTTTGTCTTGTCTGACAACCTAAGACTCATGGGCAGTTGGTAGGGAGGGAAAGAGAGGGAAGCTAGGTCTAAGTTCTACTGTGAGCTACTTGAAGGGCCAAACTATTAAAGCTAGGCATGCACAGTGTTCCACAAGTTGGCCACTCATGACATAGAGAGAGCTTTAGGAAAGTCTTCAGGAAGAAGACCTTCAGCACTCTGGGAAATATTGCGTCACCACTGACGATGCGCCGGGATGACTTAGGAGGAGAGTGAAAAGGCTCTGCTGCTTAGGTCAACTCTGAAACTAATACCAGAGGTGGCCTGGGAGCTGGGCCACTGCAACTGAGATGGGTGTCGCCCGATTTAAGGACCAGCATCTCTGCTGTGGCTGTGACAAGAGGAGGCGCAGATAGCAGAGAGCCCCCTCCTGCACACGCTTTGGGGCAGGCTTCACCCATCTGCCCAGGACTGCATTTAGATTACTAACAGGAGGGATTATGGTTTGCTTGCTCATTTATTTATTTGTTTGTTTTGAAAGAAGGCTGGGGAAGAAGGTTAGCAAGGGGTGGAGCCAGCCCACTAAGGCGCACATGGCATTCAGTGAGTTGTGTGTGGAAAAAAAAAAAAAAAAACAAACCTTTAAACTTTATGTTAAAACTGAAGTTAGAGACAAATGTT
Organism: Myocastor coypus; assembly: GCA_004027025.1. NCBI lineage: Eukaryota > Metazoa > Chordata > Mammalia > Rodentia > Myocastoridae > Myocastor > Myocastor coypus. Next base: position 12,749 of record PVJA010048309.1, on the reverse strand, counting down.
CCCACCTTTGCACTGTTTGTCAGCAAAGTCCAAATTGCCAAGTGCTATAAGAACAATTGTGTCAGCAGCACGAGGTTTCGCATCTGCCAAATGGTAATCAGCAAAAAGCAAAAGAAGCCTCACATTTGTGCAGAGAACTAACACTTCTCAGTGTGTCTTCACAGCTATGCTCTAGTGGATCCTTCTGGCAAACGTGCTCAGGAAGCAGGGAGGCATCGGAATTTCAAAGATGGGAAAAGGAGGTTGAGGAGGAAGCAGACCTTACACAGCGCCACGAAGTGAGTGAGTGAAGTCAGTGCGGGTTCATGCCTGGGCTTCACCTCCCGCTCAGGTCTCCATCCCCAGGCCACACCGCTTCCCCAAGACTAGCCACTGGGCTGCTCGCCGGCAAAAAGCCGGGGCCATTCTGCAAGGCTAAGGGGTGTGGAGACGGTATCGTGTGCGTCTGGACACAGCCATGAATTTTCTTTCCTCCTTTCTCTCTGTCTCTGTCTCTGTCTGTCTGTCTGTCTCTGTCTCTTCATCCCTTCACCTTTCCTCCTTCCCTCCCTCCTTTCCTTCTTCCCTTCCTTCCCCCCTTCCTCCCTCCCTCTCTTCCTTCCTTCCCACCTTCTTTTCTTCACTTTCTTCCACTTTGTCTCCTGGTGACCAGCCTCCAGCTGGAAACAAGCAAAAGGAACATGACCTAAGCCCTGCAGCAGAAAACAAGTCCAACAACTCCAATGGGAGACACCTGGGTTCCAACTGCTCAGGCTTCGTAAGACAGCAAGGGCCAGTTGGGTTTCAGAACTCCAGCATAACATACCAGAACTTTGGGTACACAGTGAAAGCACTCTGAAGAGGTAAATTTATAGTTGTGAATACCCGTATCAGAAAAACAGAGTGAGTCCAAATAAATAGTGCAATAATATATCTGGACGTCCTGGGCAACAAAGAATAATCCAAATTCAAAGCTAGTACAAGGAAGTAAATTATAAAGATCAAAGCATAAATCAATGAAACTGAAGCTAAAACAGTAATATAAAGAACTGGTGAGTTGAAGAGCTCATTCTTAGAAAGAATAAAAAAAGTAGACAAGCCCTTAGCCAATCTCACCGTAAGAAACCTTTATATTAAGCTAAAATCAAAGTTATCAAAAATCTAAATTTGTTCAACAGAAACAATGAATCAACTAAAAGATAAAATAGGTAATTCTTGATGGTGTAGGTGTAAGTATAAGTAAAACTTTCATGACCACAGTACCAACAGCACAAAAAACAGTGTCATGAATCCACAGAATGAGTCATATCAAGGTAAAAAGCCTCTTTTCAGTACAGGAAACAACCAAAGGAGTGAAGAGGCAATGAACAGAATGGGGAAACATTTTTGCCAGCTCTTCTTTGAACAGAGGACTAGTATCTAGAGGGCATAAAAAAAAACCTCAAAAAAAATCTGATCTCCCCAAATAAAAGTACCAATAAAAAAATGGGCAACTAAAACAAATAGACTCTTCTCAGAAGAAAAAAAAAGGAGGTCAAATAAATATTTGGGGGAAAAAGATCAATATCACTGGCCATTAGATAAATGCAAATTAAAATAGCACTGAGATTCCATCTTATTCCAGAAAAAGTGATATTATCTAGAGGTCAACAATAACAAATGCTGCCATGTCTGTGGGAGCAAGACATGGCTACATTGTTAGTAGGAATGGAAACTAGTATAATCACTATGGAAATCGGTATGGAGAGTCTACAAAAAACCAAACCCAGAAATTCCAGGTGATCTAGCTATTTGCCTCTAGGTATCTTCCTGACAGAGCTAAACACACTAGATTACACTGAACAGATTCATGTTTATAGCAGCATAATTTCAATAGTTAAATCTTGAAATCAGCCTATATATCCATTAACAAATGAATGGATAAGGAAATGGAATTGTACTCTGCCATAAGGAAAGAATAACTTGAGTTATTTGTAGGAAAACGGATGTACCTCAAAACCACAATAAGTGAAATAAATCAGACACACAAGACAAATATCATATGCTTCTCTTATATAAGAAGCTGAAAATACAGTGACGAGTGAAATAAAGGGTAGACAATAGAAAATAAAGAGAGAGATCTTTTTTTCAAGTGGGACAGAGATGAATTGGAGGGAGGAGCAAGGTAGAACGAGGGAGATTAAAACAGAATTGAGATAGTCCGCATATGTGCAAACTCCCCACAAGGCAAGCTGTCATTATGTACTTGAAACATATACTAACCAAAATACATTTACTAATAAAATTAATAGGTTATGCAATCTCGCACGACCATAGTCAAATACGTGGCCACTGCCAGCCGCAGGATACATGCGCGGGTGGAGCGTGACTGTTACACACCCCATCTCCAGAACTCTTTTGCGTTGTAAGACTGAGCGTTTACGCCCATTATGTGGCAACTTCCTTTCGTTCTCTTGCCTCCTAGCCGCTGTCACTACACTGCATCTATTAATTACACTATTGTGAACGCATAGCTTCTTGCCCTAGCATAGCTTCATAGCTTTCTCAAGATCCATCCATGCTATAACACATACCAGAATTTCTTCCCTTTTTGGGCTCAGTGATATTCCACTGCATACGACACCGTATCTTGTTTATTTATTTGTCTTTTGGTGAGAATTCAGACTGCTGTGCACATGGGTGTGTGCATGCTTCTTTAAGAACCCACTTCTGTTGATTTTTACAGAGGCCATTTTCTGCTCTTCAGACCATTCAGTTATTAAAAATAACTTTAAAATGAATCCTCTTTGCATTTCAGTTTTTACTAAAATCTGCCTTTTTTCATAAGAATCCTTATAGTTGGGTGAGTAATATTTCAGGACTGGCAATTCTTAGCTTTGTCTCTGCAAAAGGTCCTTGTTGTTACCCATAGGGTAACTCATTTTCTTTCTAGCGAGAGACTGAAGGCATGCTCCAGCGCTTTCTTCCTTCTCTCTTTCCATGTAAGCTGCCCCCACCTGATGACCTCTTTTCCTCAGCACAGGGAAGTCCTGACCTGTCTGGGACCCACTGAACCCTTACCTGGAGGGGACCACCCCCCGCCTCACCTCATTGCTTATCATTATTATGTCATCCAGATCAATCACCGGGCACTCGCGCTGTTGTAACTATCGCTTTGATCATTTGCTACACTTTGTTAGTCCTCATCAGATCCAGGCCCCAGTAATCTGAAACAGCGGCCCTCCAAACACAAGGCAGCCTGGTGACCAGGGCCAATGACCACATTGTTTGGTTTCTAAATTAGTCCCTTCTTGGCTCTCTGATCACCATCAAGAGGCGGGTGATTCAGAAGCCCAGGGGATGCCTGTTGCCTGTGAGAAAGAGGGGCCCCTCCCCCACCTGGTTCAGGCACCCCGTGTCTGCGGTTCCAAGTTGAAGGTGAATCCAGTGGCCTGAGAAACATGTAGATGTGACCTACTGACATGAATTCCTCCTAAAAGAAAGCATAGTGGGGCTTCCCACTGGAGAACACTTACTTATAGCGGATTACTGTCTTAGCTTGGTTTCCACAGGGACATCTTATCATCAGCCCTGAGCCAGAAAAGCTTCAGGGTCCCATGGCTCCACAGAGACTAGTTTTCTTCAGATCAGCACCACAACTGTGCTGGAACTGGCAGTGGGGCCAGCAAAGGCAGAAGAAGGCAGACAGAAGTTTCCATATAACTCAGCTGCAGCGCCCTCTTGCCACTCACACCCCTGTCTGTCTAAAGAAAGGTGGGAGAGGGTCATTTAGTAGGAAGTTAAGGGTCAATTGAAGACATCTATGGGCTTTTCTCTCTCCTTACTGTCAAACTTCTGACATTAATGTGCTATTTCCATGATTTTGGGCCATGCCCAACTCTTTTTATTGTACAAGTCAGATTTACAAGAAAACCTAATCTCTTTTTTTTTTTTTTTGTCTTTTTGAGACAGGGTCTCGCTATGCAGTTGAGGTTGGTTGGCCTTGAGCTCACTTTTGTAGCCCAGGCTGGTCTCGAACTCGCACCAATCCTCCTGCCTCAGCCTCCCGAGTGCTGGGATTACAGGCGTGAGCCACCACGCCCGGCTAAGAAAACCTAATCTGTTACTTTGAATGAAAAGCAAGACTTTCTGGCCTTCCCAGCAATGAGAGTCTAAAGATGCTATTCATTCCTACTCCAACTAGTGCCTAGCCATGTAGATTAGTCCATCAAGGAATCTCCACATTGCATTGTAGCTTCTACCATGAGTTGGTATGGGGCAGTTTACTGGCCCAGAATTGTATGAATTGGATTGGTCAGATTCCTATTGCTAATGAGCAATCATAATTTATGCCTGTTAAGGATTTCTACTAAGGGCAGTGGTGCTCTGTGACATAGGAATGACTTCACTGGTTGGTGACAGGGTTTGTCAAATGGGACGGGAGCCTTGGACAGGGTCTTTTCCCAGCTCCCGTTGGCTCATACCACCCTGAAGGGATGTGCTCGCGAGAGCTGACATCCATCCTTCTCACCATCTCCGTGCACCCCTTTGCCTCCCATCTCCTAGGATATCTCACATTTTGTTGGTCAAATCAATGGCGTGCCTGTACAATATAGTTTTTATTCCCATGATGTCCAGTTGGGCTTTTTCAAGCTGTATCAAAGTACAAACCACATTTGCTGTCTCAGGTTCCTCATGATGCGAATGTGGCCGAAATAGATATATTCCTAAGTTAGCTTTGGTCCTCTCTTGAAGGAAGAAATTTAAGCATCCAAGAGAAAATTTCACAGAAAGTACATAGCAGGAATTCCTATACCTTTTACAATAACTGACTTTACCTCCACTTTCTCAGAAGCTGCAGTTATCAGGAGGGACCTAGCTCAAGCATGCCTTTTGATTTAGAGTAAAAAGGAGAGATTTTGTTTTTCAGTAAGGCAGAATATATCTTAATGTAGTAATTGAATTTGGTTCTATTTAGTCTAGTTTGATGGGGGCAGAGTTAGAATTGTGAGGCCAGAATTGACATCGTTTAATACTTAACAGATGGATAGAAAACAAAAAGTTTAGGAGATAAGAATGTCAGAAGGTTACTAGCTGCTGTGGGCATGGAGTTAAAGGGAGTTTATTTGAAAAGCTAGGCTTGTGTTTATTAATACATATCTCTGCTTCTGTTGTATTTTAGGTCTACAAATTATTCTGAGCAAGACAGTCTTTTGAGTTAAACACTGAATAGGTTCCTGGGTTCCAGAAAAGTGTTTTTTTGTTTTTTGTTTTTTGTTTTTTTTCCATTTCATGCAAGCGGGACGTTATTATGCAAAAAGAGACTTTTACTGCTCATAGGTAAAATATCCGAAATGCTGTTATTAACAACTTCTTGAAATAGCAGGCACTGATTTCTACTCTCAAATTTAAATGTCTGAAGAGCGTCAAACAACTATATGACTTTAAGCTTCCTAATAGGTGTACTCATTTTCTTGCCACTAGTTATGAAAATCTACTTCCAAGGGATCTTATTTATACTCTGGAAAGGATAAACTCACTATTAAAAACACTCTATTGAAAAGTTCCTAGTGGAAGCCCTCTGGCACCAACTCCTTCTACACTGAGTCTTGTGTCTAAAGGAGAACCAGTGAGCCTGCTTCTGGGTGCTGAGGGACAATGGGGGGCAGAGACTTCCTCCCAGACCTTTAGTCTACCCCACAGCCCATGAATCTGATCTCTCCAGTCTTCCCGTGTAGATTCAATTGTTTAACTGTTTAGCAGGGAATTAGTTCTTGCTTGAAAAGCAGTTAAAGATATACCCAGTGCTCAACTACAGTTAAAGACAAAGGTTAGTTTGAAGGAAATCTGTGAAAACTATTAATTCTTTGGGTCAGAAGGGCAGGTATTAGGGTAAAAAATAAATGGGCAATAAGAGATGTTATCACAGAGAAAATAGGCCATTGGACAGGAACTCCGTGTGTTGTGGGATGGATTGGGTCTAGGGTTACACGAAACTGCCAAAGGAAAATCAATTTATGGAGAGGGCAGGAAGAGAAAGAAGTATGGGCAGGCTACTGATGAGAACCTGACTAAGCAACAGAAGTTCCAGAACTCTAAACATAAAGCCAAACAGGATATTGCCTTAAAGCACCAGCTAGTGCTTAGTCCACTTTGAAAGCAAAGTCATATATAATCAACGCTTAGTCGCTGAACTTCTGTGATGCACTTATTTCTACATCTCTATTGGGATGCATGGGTTACATCAAAGTATAAGAAACAAGGAGTCCCAGGCCTCAAGAGAGTCATAAACTGATTGGGTAGATTGCGTTATGTACCATAAAAGGTCTTAACGGAACAAATGCTAACTTTTGTAGAGCTAAGTGCTCTACATTGGAGGCTAGGGTTCATGTTCACAGAAATTTTGGAATGACTGTCAAAGGCTTCACAATGAGACTGACCTGAGTCTTAAATGGACTTGTTCTTCCTTTATTCCTCAATCAAAGGTAGAACATCTGTTCCAAACCCAGTTTGGCAACTTCCTCTCCTGCCTGCCTTTAAGTGCTGCAATTCTCTTAAGTTCTATAAGTAATCATCCTTGGATTCTATTCTCAACTCAAGCATTGTCAGTAGGAGGGGCTGAAAATTCAAAGGACAACAGGGAATGAAAAAGTAACATGAAGATGTAAATCAGTACATGGGGCACAATAAGTAGTAGAGCTTGGGGTAAAAAGAAGCGTTCTCATCTATCTCAAGGTATTCAAATTTAAGTCTGAATTTGTGTATATTTTCTGGCTCAACAAACTACCTCTACTGGCTGGAGTTTGGACAACCAGTGAATAACGTGATTATATACTGCCTTTTGTCAAACATTATTCTCTAAACTTTAGCTCTCCTCTTGAATCTCAAGTTTATTTTTCTATATATGTAAGTAATTTGTATCTGATGGTCTCTAGATACTATAAACTGAGGAACGGCAAACTTCAACTTATAGCCCACATAAAATACACGCCTTCCTACCTACCCTACATATCTGGATACAGTCCCACTCACTTATGTTATCAATGACTGCCTTCTCCCTACAAAGACAGAGTTGAGTAGTTGTAGCAGAGACTGCTAGGCTTTAGGAAAACATAAAATATTTACTCTCTGGCCCTTTACAGGAAAAAAATGTACACACTCTGTCCTGAGGTGGCTTCTTCACAGATGATCTTATCCTTTTCTCCCCCAGATCAGCCATAGGATGCATCTGAGTCAGTTCTGTTTATGGCATCTCTCAGGTTCCTTCTACTTTGCTTCCTCTCCTAAGATTTTTGTCCAACCTAGCTCTGCTTGCACCTCTGTCCTCCACAATTGTTATGCTCTCCACACCCTGGCTTCCCATTCCACCCAAATTTGTTTTTATAAAAGCAAATTTGATCATGTCATTTTGCCACTTTAGTATCCTTCCAATATGCCTATTTCCTCCTAGGCAAACCAGATTTTTTTTTTTTTTTTTTTTTTTTTTTTTTTAAGGATGCAATTCCTTTCCTGGCTTATACCTTTGCCTTTACATTTAGCTTTACTTACTTCTGTTTTCTCACTTATGCTAAGGTCTAGCTGGCTGAAGTGTTTATCGTTTCTGTGAATGAATCACTTCTCTATGCTCTCAAAAAATGTTCAGGGCTTTCTGCTTATTTAGCCCATGGTTTTTTTACATCCAAGAGTCTTCCTTCTAAAAATTCAGTCTCAGCATCACCTTGTGACACTGTTCTGTTCAAAAATCTCTCCTACCTCCTGCATATGTATCTTTTTTAAAAAAATTTTCTCCACTGCAGTCTTTATTTTGTGCAGAATTCAGATTTGGCAGAAGCTAGCATCCCTCTAGGGATCCAGCCCTGTACCACTTCCCTTCTGCCTCCTAGAGCTGCTCAGCTGTGGACTGGAGCACAAGAGCCCTGACTGACTCCTTGTTCCTATTTAGCAATGTCCTCACTCAGCTCTGCAGGTTGCCCTGCAGCACAGAGAGGGATCCTCTTTTGGACCTCCTGGCACATAGTGTAGCCCCCAGAAGTACTGGTGCCACAGACCTTGGAGAGCTGAAGCTGAACTCCACAGATGTCCCCTTATCCAACAGGGAAAAGAGAACTTCCAACATTTACTGCCGAGGTGGCCAGCATGAGATTCTTGTCCCTCCACAGCTCCTGTAAGCCCTGGCTCAACATCTACCTCTTCTCCTGGGCCTCAGGACAGAGCTATGACTCTTCTGATGGTGCAGAAGATTAGAATATGAGTCAAATTACGTTTAACTTGAAATCTATTTTGTACTCCTTCTCTCCCCCTTCAAGTGTGAACAGGATCCTTCACAGAATCTTTTCTCCCTAGAGCCATTATAATGGATGGTAGGTAAAGATCAGGTGACTCAATAAACGTTCAGTGAATTCCTGAAGCTGATTATAAGTCAATGAGCCTTTAATAAGGACTAATCTTTAACTGCTGCACAATATTTACTGGAGAACCACCAAACTTGGGCATAAGCAGTAAATACAAATTTATAGTTGATTAAAGGATGAGTTAATTCAGGAACAGAAGAGCCTTTTGAAATGCAAATCACATCATGGCATTCCATCTTGGAAGTCTTTGATGACCCTCCCCCAGGGCACTTAGGGAGATAACACAACATTTTTGGAATGACCAGACACAACCTGGTTTAGGTCTACCAGCCCCTCCCCCCCCTTCCCTAAGGAGTTCTGGAAGCCCTGACTTCTCTCCAGTTTTCCAGGATAACCACGCCCCCTTCTGCCTGAGGGTCCTGTCCCTGTTTTCCGTCACCCAGACACACCCTGCAGTCTTCCTCTGTCCAAAATGCTCTTGTACTTTCTTGTCACAGGCCTAGCTGTCCGCTCTTAGGAAATCTCTGACCTAGAATTCTCTGCTCCTGATGACTATGCAATCTGGTGAAATAGCTCTCTACTGTTTATAGTAGTATGCTTGCTTCTGAGTTGGTACCTTGAACAGGTGCCATGCTTCCGTCCTGGTGGAAAGTATGTAGGGCAGAGGCTATGTCCCTTTTATTCACTAATGACAATGCTTGCCACAAGCTGGGTGATCAACAAGGATTTGCTAAGTAAGTAAATAAGCATTGGAGGGAGCGGTCAAATCTGTCAGTGATGTGTCAAGTAGGTAGAACGGGGAGTAACAAGGGAGAGGAGAAGTAGTAGGAAACGCGTGCAGCACTTGAGACAAAAGTATACTGAACACGGGTAACGGAATGGGTACGGGAATGAAGAATCCAACTTATCGCCTTTTGAAGATTCTGTTCTTTTCCACGAGGAAAAATCAAGAGGAAAAACTCTAAGGATGAACGAAAAGAAGCATGAGTTGGCTCTTTTGAAGAATATGTGTAGTAAAGTCATAACTTTCCCACAAAGTAATGGCTTCAAATACACAACTTAAAATATACTATGGGAACAATATTCTGTTCAAATAGCAAAACCAAAAAACATGCTGAATGAACTATATAAGAACTACATGAGAGACCTTAATAACCATAGCCAGATAATAAAGATGATGTTAATATATCTTTGGGTTATCATAGTCTTTAGAGATAAGATTTAATTTCATAAAAGGTTAATTATAACTGTATTAATCTATAAATGTAATGCAGTTTTCTTCAAAGCATTCAGTGGATTTTTGTAAAATTTAATAAGCATGATTTTAAAGTTCACTTGGGTGAATAAATGTTTGACAATGAAAAAATCTGGAAAAAAAGCAAAGGGGGGAAAACTATCTTTCCATAAATTAACAATTTTAAGCTGCAGTAATTATACTATTATGATAAACAGTGCAAGAATAGTCAAAGAAACGGATTGAACCAAATGAACATTCCAGAAATGGATCCAAGTATTTATAAAAGCTTTTAATGTGGTAAATAAGTATTATAAATCCCAAGATAAGGATGAATTATTCAAAAAATTTTGTACATTATAAAAATAGTTGAAAAATTGAAATTAAATATACACATCATGTCAAAAATCACTTTAAAGACATTTAAAGCATATAAGTACATAATAAACTTAGCAATTTATGTAATTACTATATTTAAATATAAAATAATGCGGAACAGAAAATTTTCCTTGAGAAGGAATCCTTAAGGTCTAAATTTTAAGCACAGTGATAATTTATAAAACATATAAACGCAACCATTAAAATATTAAGAGAAAACATTCAAACGCTCTTTGGAAAGGAAAGCGTTTTCTATAACAACACTAAATATAGAAATCCCAAAGGAAGCCCAGGGCAATAGCTCAGTGGTCTAAGTGCCCTGCCTGGTAAGCACAAGGACCTAGGTTCAATCCTCAGTACTGCAAGCTGTGCTGGCCCCACACCAAGCCAGACACTGAAACCGGTCATGGTGGCACAGGCCTATAATCCCAGCACTGGGGAGGTTGAGACAGGAGGGTCACTACAAGTTCAAGCACTGTAGCAAGACTCTGTACCAAATAAGTAAATAAGTAAATAAGTGATTTTTAAAAAGAAGAAATTCCACAGGAAGAGATTCATACAGATTAACCCATGCAAATGCTACACATTTCGTTGTTAGAAAACTATAAAACAGCATAGTAGAGTCTCAAAGAAAATCATTTCCTGCCACAGTGACCACAGCTCTGGCTCAACCTGGGATAGTCATGACATACTGTATGTGGACAGTTCCAGGGTGTCATGTCTTTGTGTCACTTTCTTCTCAAAAGTGTCCTAGTTTGAAGGAGACATTACATGGTCACTTTAAGGAGTTTCACAAGTAACAAAAAAGAAGGAAATTCAATAACAGAAGTGCAATACTTGCAGCTCCCACTAGAGATGACCTCAGTCACACAGTCACTGAGCCCTGGGTCATGAGGACCCCTGGGGGCTGAGCCCTGAGGCTGGAGGAGGACCAGTGCCACTAGGGGACTGAGGGGACAGCATCTCACCTGTGCAACTGATCTCCAGGGCTCCCACTTGGAATGTTAACTTTCATAATTTAGATTCAACACACACAGATTTGTTATCTTTGGTGAAATATTTGTGGAAAATTTATTTAATTGTAACCTTTAAAAGAAAGTTATACATCTTTTATTGAGAACACTGGCAAAATTGGAACCTTCTATTAAATTCAATCACATAAAAAAAAAAAAAACTCATGACATGTATTTTTTTAAAAGTTGTTTTGATTATTTAACAAATATGAGTGTATCATAGCTCCTCTCCGTAGAACTGTACAACAGTCTGACAACGGTCCCACCCTCCTCTGCCAATCTGTCTACATTCATACCTTTCTCCCAACAATACAAGTGCCTTGCATTGTGCAAGCCTTACAACATATCTTCTCTTTCATGTTCTTACACACAAACTTCTACTTTTCTGTCAGTCTCAGCCTGCTTCCCAAAGTATTGATGAACTTTAGTTTCTTGCAATAGATATTTGCTTCCCTACATCCTCATAGGCTCATTAAGTTAATATTTTAAACAGCTGCACAAGCCTGCAATCCCAGCTGCTCCAGGAAGTGGAGACAGGAGAAGATTCACAAGTTCAAGGTCACCCTGGGCAATTTAGCAAAACCCTGTTGCACAGTAACATTTTTTAAAAGAGGATAGGTCAGAGCTTACCTCAAAGAGTTATTGAGAAGTTACTGAGTTGAGAAGAAGGATTGGAGAGAGAGTGGGGGAAAGAGGTATATCTATGCACATAACAAAATGGTTTCAACAATGGTACTGTGCATTTCGGCTGCTCTACAGAAAGAAGCAGTTAATGTTAGAATCTGTTTCATCTCCTTTTTTTCAGTTGTGTATTCCTTTTTGTCTTTTTAATTTCTTATACATTTCTTTCTATTTTTCTTCCTTCCAATTTTTCATGCATATATCTGGTAATATGAATAACTGGTTGGAAGACAACACTATGTATTACAACAAATGCTGTAAAATTCATATCATTTTGTTAAGTGAAAATCTGTGTCACTTTTAATTTTTTCTGCTTTAATCCTAATTTGTATTCTCTTTAAGATAGATAGATAGATAGATAGATAGATAGATAGATAGATAGATAGATGATTGGAGACGTATTTCAGTGGTAGAATGCTTGCCTCACATACTCAACGTCCTGAGTTTAATCCCTAGGACCACAAAAGAAAAAATGAAACAACAACAACAAAAAAGAACCATATGCACAGAGCTTTGAATGTAAGTATTTATAGCAACGTCTTTCATAAACTTCACAAGCTGGAAACAATGCAAGAGCCCCCAACGAATGAGCAAATGGTACATCTGCAAACAGGAATTTTACTGAGCAGTGTATAGGACTTGATATGTGGGATAGTGCAGATAGCTGTTTAATGTACTATTCTTAGTAAAAGAAATCAGATTAAAAGAGCTGTGAACTATGAGCCCACCCATATCATATCATGCAAGAAGACAACTGAAATAAAATACAGACCAGTGGTGCAAGGAGTTCTGTATGGGAAGAAGAAATGGACTGCAAGGGGCCATGAGGAAAGTTTTTGATATGACTTGAATAGTGTGTCTTTATTTTGCGGGGTAGAGGATTGTACCCAAGTGTGCATGCTGGCATGCACTCTACTGCTGGGCTAACTTTTCAATGTTTAAATATTCTCTGCTTTGATTGTTATGTGGCTGCATACATCTCTCAAAATCCAACAATCCACATACCTAGAAGGATGAATTTTATCACATATAAGTCTGTCCCCAATCCGCTTGACTATTTAAAACTTCTGGCAGATTGTTTATCTATACACATGTGGAAACACGAAAAAGAAAAAAAAAAGCAGAGAAGAGGAC
>PVJA010048308.1:0-14268 GCA_004027025.1 Myocastor coypus | reverse complement strand
GAGGATCAGTGTGAGTTCGAGACCAGCCTGGGCTACAAAAGTGAGCTCAAGGCCAGCCTGAACTGCATAGTGAGACCCTGTCTCAAAAAGACAAAAAATAAATAAATAAATAAATAAAATAAAATAAAATGAGGGCCACCTGCTGGGCAAGTGCAAGGTCATGAGTGCGAACCCTGGTCCCACAAAAAAAAAATAATAATAATAAAATAAAATGACAGGGCCCGGCAGGATGGCTCAGTGGTCTAAAGCGCCTGCTTGGGAAAGCTTGGGCGGCCTCAGGGACTGCGGTTCGATCCCCGGCACCACATGCTGTGCCAGCCCTGCCCTCAGGGCAGGCTGAGCCGGCCATAAAAATAATAAGTTAACAAAAGTTCTGAAACAAGAAAAAAATAAAATAAAATAAAATTCTAAAAAAAATAAAAATAAATAAAATAAAATAAAATGAGGGCCGGCGGGAGAAGCCACTTCCCAGCTGTGCTTCAGCCCTTTTTGCCAAGCGAGAGCTTCTTCCTGCCTTGCAGGGAGTGCCCTGGTCTTCTCCCCTGTGGCCAAGCTGTAACTCAGCTTTGTCCCTTTCTCCTGGACTTCTGGCGCCCTCTGGAGGGCAGGTGAGAATCCGCAGTCGGCCCAGGTTGCCACTGTGGCGCCCCCGGGGGAACAGTGTGGTACTGTTTCAAGGGGTCACCAGTGCCCCAGGCTACTCCCTCAACGAGCTCTTCCAAGAAGCTGCCCTGAAGGGAGTGGCCTGACGTCGCACCTGTCACTGGGGTCCCGGGCTCCGCATTGAGAAACAGACGTTGTGGTTCTGATCCTCAGGCCAGGCGTGGTGGTGCACACCTGTAATCTCAGCACTCGGGAGGCTGAGGCAGGAGGACCATTGCAACTTCAAGACGGACCTGGGCTACAAAGTGAGCTCGAGGAGGCCAGCCTGAGCTGCATAGTGAGACCCTGTCTCAAAAAGACAAAAAAAAAAAAAAAAATCTTCAAATTCCCCATGAGGAGCAGGAGTTAGGAGGGAGAGGCTGGGAGACAACCAGGCAGGAGGGCAGAGGGAGCCACGCAGCCTGGGGCTTCAGGGACGCAACAGAGCCTCTGTCTTCAGCTCTAAAATTGTTTTTGCTCCAGCACTGCTCGTGTTTTTAGACCGTTTTTCTGTGTCAACAGTATCAAGGCTCTGTCCTTTGTTCTGAGTTAGGGTCTTGCATTGTACTTCAAGCAGGCCTTAAACTTGTAGTGATCCTCCTGCCTCAGCCTCCTAGGTACTGGGAAGACAGGTGTGCCCCACCATACCAGAATGATCTGCAGTGGTCCCTTATATCACAGAGGTGACATTCCAGACACCCCCGAGATGAGTGAAAATCTGAGAAATAGCGACATTATATTTATTTTAGTATTTATATACTTTTTAAGGCTTTATAAACCTTTCCCACACACTTAAAAATCTTTTGGACACTTCTAAGGGCTGGCCAGATAGCTCAACAGACTAAAGCACCTGATTAAGCAGACACAGACACTGGGGTTCAATCCCTGGTATGCCATGCTGGCCCTGCCTCCAGGGCACACAGGGACAGAGATGGAGAGACTGGGTGGGGCAGAGTGTGCCTGTAATCCTAGCACATGATGAGTTTGGTCTGTGTAGTGAGACCCTGTAGATCCCATGCTAAAATACAAACAAACAAACAAACATAAAAACACTTCAAATGTTCTTTTTTTTTTTTTTTGTCTTTTTGAGACAGGGTCTCTCTATGCAGCTCAGGCTGGCCTTGAGCTCACTTTTGTAACCCAGGCTGGTCTCAAACTCGAGACCATGTCTTAAAAAGACATAAAAAAAAAATTACTGATTTTTAAATTTTTCATTAGTACAAGTATGTGGTGCATGGCGATTATTCATCCCGGGACCTGGTCTATGCACTCACTCTGGAGCCCAGGTTGGCCTTGAACTTGCAGCGACCCTCCCGCCTCAGCCTTTGGGCTGCTGGGATGACAGCTGTGCACCCACACCAGGCTGAGAACTGGTACTGGCACACAGTACTTCTTGAGTCTTTTTCCTTTTCTTCTTTTTTCTAAGTGTATTTGGTACAGGGTCTCACTAGGCAGCTGGGACTCAGTAGGGATCCTCCTGTCGTCTGCGTCCCCAGGGCTGGAATGCATCACCACACCCAGTCTCCGTGGCTGGCTTAGCACACCTGAGGTGAGGCTGGCCCTGGCATGCGGTGCCTGAGATTGAACCCGGGTCCTTGCGCTGGCCGAAGCAGTCGCTTAGTCCGCTGAGCTACGTCGTCGGCCCACATCTTGAGTCTTTTTTCCTTCTCCTTCCTCTCCTCTGCCTCACCTGCTCTCCTCTCGTTTGCAAAAGACTCGAAGAAGGGAAGCCGCGTGTCAAGCAAGCTTCTGCCTCCAGTCCGTCTCTGGGCTCTCTGTGGGGTGTCAACACCACATTCTCTTTACCCATCTTTTTTTCAGTGTATTTTAGTACAGGGTCTACAGGGTCTCACTACACAGATAGAACTCATAGTGATCCCCGTGTTCAGCCTCCCAAGCGCTGGGGTTACAGGTGCATGCCACCACGCCTGGTCTCAACCACCATCTCACTGAGCCCCAGGGGCAGGGCTGGCACGGCAAGTGGGGGCCCAAACCCGGTCCCTGCGTCTGCCTAAGCAGGCACTTCAGTCTGTCGAGCTATCTGACAGCCCTTTACCCACTGCCACTGCCACACAGCCCAAACCCAGAAGTTTATGATGTCTTCAGTTTCGGAGCTTGAGTTCACTGAGCTACGATAACCCCAGCTCAGGTTGCCAGGAATCCTAGAGATGGGTCTCCTGGGGCAGCCTGGGGTGAGGATGGGATGGGAGACAGGGACTCAGAGCAAGAAGACTCTGTGCGAGGAAGAGTCCGGGGCACTTCCAAGTCCCGGCATCTAATCGTCAGGGCTGAGCACTGCAAGCCACACCACACAAGCCCCAAGGCTGCCCGCACACCTCCAGCCAGGCTGCTGCTGTGGCTCGGGGCTGAGCCCTACGCTTGCTCCAGGACATCAAGGAGGGGGACTCATGTGGGGCTCAGCCCCGCCCCGGGAACCTGTAGTGACCCTAAGGGGCAGTCTGGACTCCCCAGTCTGCCACGCCCCTCTTGGTGGCATCAAGGTGACACCTGTGAAGCACCTGGCACCACTGCTAGTCCTACCCCTGGGGAGGCCGCGGCACCTTCACGGAGGGCAGCTTGAGCCTGGCAATGCAGCAGAGCTGTGTCAGGCCACACAGGTGTCTTTTGCCCAGTGTAACCAGGCAGCGTAGGCGCGGGCCCAAGTCCTCTCAGCTCCCAGATGTCATATTCCTGGCACGAGGGTTAGGAGCAGCTTCTGGAGACAGAGGCCAAGGACTGCACAGGCGGCACACCCAGCACTGGTTCTGGAATCCCCGACTGTTCCCCGGCCCTCAGCAGCCCCACCGCTTCTCGGCCAGACCGCAGAGCCCAGCCTTCGCTTTCACATTTATTCAAAGGAAAACAAAGAAAACCAGTCAGGAATGGAGAATCAGATGCCCAAGGGAGGGACCTGGCTGTGACTGTGTGGACTGTGGGGGGACAGGGTCCTCGTTCTCCTGAGGGGCCCAAAGCAGGCAGAAGGCGAGGTTCACAGAGCTTCCTTGGGGCACACAACCGTGGGCAGGTGCCCACCAGTACAGGAGGACATAGGAGAGCCCTTGCGCTTTGGGGATCCCTGGAGAAGGTGTAGGATCACACGGACCCTGCAGACCTCCGTAAACACCCGGTGACCCACAGCCTCTACCTCGTCTACGCAGCCGGGAGCTTGCAAGGTTAAGGTAGGAGCAGGTCCTTCCCAGGAAGGGGACCAGTGAGTGACACCACGCCCCCCCCACCCCACAGGATGGGGGTGGTGCACCAGGAGAAGAGTACCTAAAACCTCGCACAGGGGCAGGACTGACAGTGCCAACCTTCGTGAAGGCAACACGATAATGAAGAGAATAAATAGAGCTCTAACATCTGTCCTAAACACTGCTCTCCCCCTCCCCAGGAAACCCACACACGCAGTAGTTCACGTTGATCCCTAACTGCCACCTTGGCAGAGACTAATCTGACATTCAGAAGGCCTGGGAGGCTCAGGTGGGGGCATCTTGGGGTGTCCCCTGAGAGTGGGGTGGAAGTGTCCTAGGGTTCCCCTTGGAGCACGGCATGGGGTGTTAAGAGATATCTCCTACAGGGATGGGATGGGGCACCCTGGGGAGACCCCCGAGGGACTGAGGTGTGAGACGGTCTAAGCAATCCAATGGGACAGGCTGGAAGTCCTCAGGATCCACTGTGAGGATGGGGTAGGGTGTCCCATGGAGACACCCCAAGAGGCTGGGGCACATCCTACGGGATCTCCTCACGCACAGGGCAGGGGGTGTCCCTGTGAGGACCAGCGAGCGACATCCGGGAGAGTCCTAGGAGGCTGTAGCTGGCGTTGTACTAGGGGACCTCCTGTGAACACTGTCTGGGGGGCCCCGGGGTAGGGGGGCTCCTGTGAGCACAGGTCCATTTTGGAAGGACCAAGGGGAAGAACAAGGAGTGCAGTGTCAGGGGACCGCAAGGGGGACTCTGCTTCACAAAGGAGATTCTCCTCCTTTGCAAAGGACCCTCCACAAGCAGTGGCGGGTGACACCCAGTGAGGTGACAGAGTGGCGGGGGACATCTTAGAGGGCCAGGCTCTGCCGCGGGGTGAGCGTCTCCGCAGCCCAACAGAAAGGCCCCAAGGAGGCGCCTCCGAAAGGAAGCTCCCTTTGCCCCTCACCAAGCCCCGCACACCCAGGACTCCAGTGTGTGTGCAGCAGTAGGGCCACAGGCCACACGCCTGGGCTGTGACAGCCAGGGCCGAGGTGCCAGGAGCTGCTGGAGTGCGCCAGAGTTTCCATGGTCACAACGGGCAGAGGTCCTGCCCTGGCCACCTCCACGCAGAGCCCTCTGCTGTCGGGCAGGGGAGACCTCGGGAGGGCTCGGCAGTGAGAAGCTGGGGTTGGAGGGGGACTCACTCCTGGCCCGGGTGACAGCCTGCTCCCCGGACTAGCAGCGGCACCGAGCCAGAACCAGGAGTGGGAGGCGTAGGGGGAGGTGTAGCGAGAGAACTGGTCAGCAGGGAGCGCTGGCCTCGTGGTCTCGCAGCAGCTTCCTCTCTGGACTGAGCGCTGTGGAGGTGACTCGGAGGACATCCTGGGGCCCGCCCAGAGAGGAATATGTGGTGGCCAAGGGGCTCGGAGGGTGGGCAGCACCTGGGCATGGAGGTGCCCCCTGAATGCCCACCTCCCTGGCAGGGCACCCTCTGCATTGACACGGGGCCGACTGGGACCCTGGAGTCTGAGTCGGGGCCTGGGTCACCGGTGGGGGCGGGGAGGGCCGAGGTTCAGTATACCCAGCTGACAGGGACCCACTGTGGCTCCGTGCGCAGCTTGTCCATGGCGGCCTGCAGCTCTCGGAAGGTCCTGTCCAGGTTGCTGTTGACCAGGCTGAGGTCGAAGTAGTGCCCGTACCCCCGCTGGATGCGGCTGCTCTCCTCCACTGTGCGCCGCAGGTCGGCCTCCTGCCACAGAGGGCACCCCGTCAGGTTCCGGGCCCACGCAGCCCCCTCCCCCAGCTGGGCTCCGCAAGTTCCCGACACCAGTGGCCGCTCTCCGCTCCCCGCACCGTAAGCTGCTTGGTGGACACCCCGCTCTCCAGTGCCGCCCGGTTCATGGCCCGTAGGGTCTCGAAGTCAGGGGCCTCGATGAACACCACGTAAGGGACAAACTCAGCTGTCCGCAGCACCTTCACGGCCTGTGGGACGAGAGCCTGGCGTGCACCCCACACAAGGGAGCAGGAAGGACAGAGGCGCGGGCCCGGGGCGTCCCCGCGGGCAGCGGTGCAATACCTGGGGGTTGACGTCCAGCACGCACACCTTGCCGGAGGCCACCACACTGCGGATGGAGTCGATGCGCGTGCCGTAGAGGTTGCCCTCGTACTCGCCGTGCTCCAGGTAGCGGCCTGCGCGGATGTCGGCCTCCATCTCCCCACGGGACACGAAGCTGTAGCCCTGGCCCTCGCGTTCTGAGTCCTTGGGCCGCCGAGACGTGTCTGGTAAGGGGGTCGGAGCACATATCACGGTGAACTTGGCGCCTCACTCCAGGCGTAGCCCTCCGGCCCCACGCAGGCTGCGCTCCGCAGGGCGCAGGGTCCGGTACACCGAGGGCTGAGCCTCGCAGGGCCCGCCCGCACCTCCGCACCCCTCGCCGCCGCGGGCACTCACAGGGCACCGTGGTGCCGTAGCGGTCCGGGTCCCACATGAGCAGCTTGTTCTTCAGGCTGCGCCGGCCCACGCCCTGCGCCCCGATCAGCACCAGGGTTTTCCGGCGGAACGGGGGCATGCGGGCCACCTCCTCGTAGATGAGTAGCTCGTGGCGGTCGAACTCTGGACACAGGGAGAGGGCATTGCCCGTCAGGCTGCGCTGAGGACAGGACAACCGGGAAAAAGGCAGCCAGGAGCCAGCAGACAGGGAGGGCCGGGCAGGGCACCCACAGCCACCTGCATTCTTGGTGGTCAGGTACATCATCCGCTTCTTTTTCTTTCCCGAAAGGCTGCCGCACAAGGTGCCTGGCCATGGAGAGACGGGTGAGCGAGGCGGCAGGGCTCAGGCAGGGGTCCCAGGTGGGTGTCGCTGTCCCTACCTGAGGTCGGGGTCAGCTCCAGGTCGCGCTTGACGAATGCCTTCCGCTTCTCCTCCAGCAGCTGGCTGGGGATGAGCCCAGCGCTGCCCCCCTCCACGTGGCAAGCCTGCGGGGGCGTAGGGTCGGCTGGAGAGGACCATCCCAGCCGTGCCCGCCCACCCCGGGACCTATGGCCCCACCTGCCACCAGTTGGCGTCGTCCTGGTTCACAATCTGCAGCAGGTCTCCGGCAGAGAAGCGCAGCCCCGCCTCCTTGCAGGGGATGAGGCTGTCGCGGGCCGGGTCATAGTCGAAGTGGCATCTCACAAACACCTGGTTTCGGAACAGCCGCAGGTCAAGGGAGGGGAAAGAGGTTGGCACCTTGGCGGGCACACGGCGCGCAGACCCCTCCTGACCCCCGAGACCCGTCTGACCTGGCCCCTCCTCCCTTAGCACTGGGTCTAAAGAGCTCAGCGCTGGGGGAGCTGCCAGTGCCCAGGTGGCAGGGCCCCTGGCACAGCGGGCCCCTGGCACAGCAGGCCCCATCTGACTCCCCACCCAACTCCTGTGGGGAGAGGGCTCCAGCGGAGAGTGAGCTGGGGAGCCCTGGAGAAGGCAGAGGACTACCCGCAGCATGTCAGCCAGGTGGCACCTGCTTGGGACATGACAAATGCCCTGGGTACCCTGGCACATACTGATAGGCAGCAGTGCTCCCTGTGCTCAGCTGCTGGGGTGGGACACGCACAGCCGCTCCCTCGCCTGTAGACACGGGGGCCTCACCCTCACGTAGGCGCACGAGGCACTAAGCATGGAGGTTCTGGGTGGCCGGGGACAGCTATTAACTCTGCCTCAAGCTGACAGGCTGAACAGGGGTCTCCCAGAGCCGGAGCCGTCACTCTGCCAGGTGGGCTGACACACCTGGCGTGGCAGGTGTGGCTCCTGGTAGCTAGGCAGGATCTTGAGGACAATACTGCCACTGGCACTGCGCAGCAGCTCCTGCAGGGCACGAGGGTCGCTGCCCACCGGCTGCCCATTGGCTTCCTTGATGATGTCGCCCACGTGCAGCAGACCCTGCTGCGCCACCATGCCACCATGCAGGATGCGTGCGATGACCAGCTCACCACCCTCCACACGGAAGGTCACACCCTGGGGTGGGCAGCAGGAGGAGAGCAGTGAGCCACGCCCCCCCCCCGACACAGGGCTGTGTCCACTATGGTCCCCTTCAGGCCCTTCCCGGGGAGCCAGACTGTCCCTGTCCCTGGCATCCCGCTCCCCGGGGCCGCACCAGGTGCTCTCCGGCCGTCTTGCGAATGCCCACCATGCGCACCGCGTCAGGGGGCACTGGTTGGCTGCTGAAGGTAGGGTCCAGGCCCGGGCTGGGGGGCGGTGTCTCATAGGTCTTGGAGGCCACTGAGTCGTGTGTCTCCAGGAGGGACTGCAGGTCGGCGGGAGAAGAGGGCAGCAGGGTCAGCCCTGGCCCCGCCCCGCGGACACTGGGCCCCCCTCCAGCCCTGCCGCAGTGCACCTGGAAGTGGGGCTCCTGCAGGATGCGGGCCAGCTCAGCCGCAGGGCTGCTGCGCTCCGACAGCTGCGCCAGGTCGCGTAGGATCTCCCGCACCAGCTCCAGGTTGTTGTCGCGCACGGCCTCCAGCTTTGTCTCCTCCAGCCGCTCGTGGGCCTGGAGGGGAGAGCAGGCGAGAGGCTGCACCAGCTTGCCGTCGCCTTCCCCTCCGAGTCCCCCCCAGCCCCCCCCCCCCCGGCATGGGACACACACCACACACACAGCACATGGGCGCCTCGCTGTGCTCCTGCTCCTTGGAACCTCTGTTGGAGGTGGATTGGGAAGGGAGAACCCAAAGGACAAGCTTCCCTCACCCCACCTGAGGGCCATCGAAAGCACACTGTCCCATTCCCAAGACCTCACAGTATTCTAGTTCCCCTACATCATGGCAGGCGTGAGGCCTAAGACCCCGTGGACCGAGAGCCTCAAGGTCAAAGGACTCAGGCCCGGACCTCCACCCCTGGCCCAATCTAGTGCAGGAGGGGACAGGATCTGAGCTCACGCCCCAGAGGGAGCACTCGGAGGAGGAAGGAAGGGTGCGCAGGCCAGCTGGGAGCTTCCACTCTCTGGGGGCGCATGTTTGTCCCTCAGATCATTAGACAGCTGAGGTCCCCTCTGGGGCTCATCCTGTATTTCCCAGGG
The DNA here is from genome assembly GCA_004027025.1 of Myocastor coypus. Taxonomy (NCBI): domain Eukaryota; kingdom Metazoa; phylum Chordata; class Mammalia; order Rodentia; family Myocastoridae; genus Myocastor; species Myocastor coypus. The sequence goes on along the minus strand of PVJA010048308.1, from coordinate 5,394 downwards.
CGAATTCACACTGGGAAATTTAACCTCTACCTGATGGTCCTGTGGTCACTACTGTGCCTCCACATAGTTTCACGTTTTTGCATCCAGGACCTAAGCAAGGGCTGTGCGTTGTGTTTGGTGATCAAATCTTTTTATTCTTTTTTTATATTATTATTATTGCTGTGTGGCCTGGGCTGGAATGGGACTTGGTTTCCCTGGGACAGGCTCCAGTAGGTGAACCCTGCCCTGGGACATCTGTTCAGAGTCCCAGCAGCAGGGTTTATGCCACAGTCCCCTCACAGTCAGCCTGAGGTCAGTCAGGGCTCTGTGGAGATGCATCCCAGCCACGTGGGGACACCCTGGCTTCGCAGGCACCCTTCACCAGTGGGCTCAGCCCCCACAGGACCCTCCCAGCATGGGCCATCTACTGGGGGCGGCAGGACAGTGTTCACCAGCTTCCCTGACTGGCTTCACCTCCTGCCCAGTCCCCGTTTCAGGGCTGACTTGCAGTTTGCCTGCCTCAGCCTCCCGAGAAGCCATGCATACAGCTGTGTCTGGGTACGCCCAGCATCACATGGGGTCCCTTCTTTGGGGCCTTGGTCAATCCAGAGTTCTGACTAAAATGGAACTCAACAGGCATTTCTCGACCTTTCCTGCTCGCTATCCATATCATTTCATAGTCAAACTTCCCTCTCCTGCTTCAGTAAAAACTTATTTTCCCATGGTACCGATTCTGTTCAGTTATTTGTTCTGTCTTTTGGGGCTCAAGAAAGTCTCAGAAGCCGGGCGTGGTGGCGCACACCTTTAATCCCAGCACTTGGGAGGCTGAGGTAAGAGGGCTGCTTGCAAGTCCAAAGCTGGCTTGGGCTATAGAGTGAGACCATGTCTCAAAAAAACAAACATGAAGGGCTGGGGGGATAGCTCCGTGGCACAGGCGCCTGCCTGGCAAGTGCAAGGTCATGAGTTTGAACCCCGATCTTACCAATAAATAAATAAATAAATAAATAAAAGTTTTTAAAAGGGCCAGCTTTCCACATCCAGTGTTCCCTACGGTGATGGCCGCTGCACCCACTGCCGCCGGTACCAGGGATCCCACGTCCCCTGATGAGTTGCTCCCGAAAGGAGATGCGGAGACTTAGGAAGAGCTGGAAGAGGACGAGGATGACGAGCTAGATGAGACCTTGTCAGAGAGACTGTGGGGTCTGACAGAGATGTTCCCAGAGAGGGTCTGGTCCACAGCCAGAGCCACTTTCAATCTGTCCCTCTTTGTGGCTCAAAAAATGTACAGGTTTTGCAGGGCGGCCTTGTGAATCAGGACCACTTCCTTGACGCTCCTGGTTCGTCCTGTCTTTGAGCCTGAGAAGTTGCAAATTTCGCAGCAGTAGTGGCTGCAGCGGCGGCAGCCCCTTCTAGGGCCTAGCACAGGAGGAGTGCCAGGGGCTCTACCTTCGCTTCCTGGAAAGACCTGGCTTTACTGATAACATAGGAGCCGTCTTGGTGAGAAAAGTCCAGGCTCAGCTGTGTTTGAACTGCTGATGATTTGTAAATTTTTTTTTTTAACTTTGGCACATTGGTCTAAACTTGGGAGAATCCTCCCTTTGTTGTTTCATGGAGAATCCCAGTCTACAGCTGTGCCCTCCGCGCTGTGCCCGCCCACCGTCCCTCTGCCCTTGCCCATACCAGGGTGCAGCTGTGCAGACGGTTACTTCAGCTCTGGCTGGGTACCCAACCCCTTTCAGTCAGCCTCTCCTAGCTACCCCATAGTGGGGCAGAAACTGACACCAGTGGAAAGGATGAGCCCTCTGACCCTTGGCGACTGGCTTTGGTTTTTGTTTTTCTTTCCAAGAATGGCGGTATTGGGAAGGGGTGAGCGCGCAGTAGAACGCTGGCACCATACAGTACAGCTGGGAACTCCTTCGTGCGTGAGAGAGGGAGGCTTGCTGCAGCTTTAGCCCGAAGGTGGGGACGATCAGGGCTGTGGGGGACAGAGCAGGGGCTCACGTCCTCTATGCACGTTGGCTACCAGTGCTCACTTTTTGTATTTAAAATTAAAAATTATTCAAACTCAAAAAATAATAATAAAATAAAGGGCCAGCTCTCACTATGGTGACCCTGAGGGCTAAACACTGAGCCAACAGTGAGTATTGGCAGTATTTAAGCAGTACGGCAGCCTCGGCCTGTGGCACCCTCCTGTGAGGATACAGCATGGCAGTGGTCCCCAAGCGAATCCTGTCCCGTGTGCCCAGCACGATTTGATGCGTGGACTCAGGCGCTCACCTACGCTCGACTCGGGAGCCTGCCTTCTCATCGCGTCCGTTTCACTTTGTCCTTTAAGTAAGGGGCCAGGGAGATAGCTCCACGGCACAGGCGCCTACCTGGCAAGTGCAAGGTCATGAGTTCGAACCCCAGTCTCACACACACAAAAAAATTGTAATGATCCTCCTGACTTTGAGTGTTGGGATTCCAAGTTTGTGCCACTATCCTTTAAGCAAGGGCTGCGACACAGCCCCAGCGCCTCACCTCTAAAGATAAACTTGGGTCTCACCTCCTCCCTCCGCACTTCGGCGCCACTCACACCCCAACCCCAGGGGCTCGTCTTCATTCCTGTACGGTGTATTCTGCCAGAGTTGACAAAAAAAAGTGCTTAGCTTTTTGCTTTTTTTTTTTTTTAAATTTTTGTTTGTTTGTTTATTTTTATGGCCGGCTCAGCCTCAGGGCTGGTGCAGCATATGGTGCCGGGGATCGAACCGCGGTTCCTGAAGCTGCCTACAGGCGCTTTGGACCACTGAGCCATCCTGCCAAGGCCCTTTTTTTTTTTTTTGGTCTTTTTGAGGCAGGGTCTCACTATGCAGTTCAGGCTGGCTTCGAGCTCACTTTTGTAGCCCAGGCTGTTCTCGAACTCACATCGATCCTCCTGCCTCAGCCTCTCGAGTGCTGGGATTACAGGCGTGCACCACCACGCCCGGCCCAGTATTTAGTTTTTGTTTCTCTTTCTTTTCGGTCCTGCCGTGCAGCTCAAGCTGGCCTGGAGCTCACTTTGTAGCCCCAGGCTGGCCCCCAACCCACAGACGTGCCCCTGCCTTGGTCTCCTGGGGCCTGGATTACAGGGGTGCACCACCACCCCCAGCTTTTCTTTCTTACATAAAGCGCACCATGCAGGCTGGAGCTCGGTGGTCCAGCACCACCCAGCACCCCAAGACCTGGGCCCCACTCCAAGGACTGCAGAGACATGGGCCACAACTCTCCCACTGTCCTGGGTGACTGGGATTTGCCTACTCTCTGATTTGTTTGGCTTGCTGCCTGGTTTTGCACTTACAACCTGCAAATCGCTGCCACTACTATGCGGCGGGCTTCACTGTTATTTGTCTTGAGTCAGTGTCCCACTATGTAGCCCAGGCCGGCCAACCTCCCGGTGATCCTCCTGCTTCAGCTCCCCAAGTTCTGGGGTGACACTGTGTGTCACCACGACGGGCCACATGACTACTAGTTTTTAGCGACCGTGTTGGACTGCGGTATGGCAGGAGCCCTGTAACTTGCTCAGCCAGTCCCTGCACATGCAGTACTCAGGCTGGTTCTAGCCTTTCCATGCTATGGACAAAGCTGGCATGATTAGCCATGGCATGGTGGAGCACGTGTGGACGGACAGATGCGGGAGGGAGGGAAGGAGGTTCCTAGCCTCTCTGCTGGACGCCAATTGCATGTGAGGGGTTTTCTTTGGTACCCTCAGACATGGCTACCTCCCTCACCTGGCCGAGCTGAGGGCAGGGAGAGATCTCCCTGAAGCCCGGGCTCCGATCAGACCTCAGGGTCTGCGGTCAGGGCTCCACACATGCTTTTCCCAGGAGCTTTCCCCAGGCACGGGGCACCCTTTTGACCCCTACTGGAGACACCTGTGCATGCTGCTTGCCAGTGTTCCTTTGCGTTTGGTGTTTTCCCTTCTCCCAGTTTTGAAACGTCCTCCCCACACTGAGCGTAGCCCTTTATTTTTGACATCTCAGCCTAATGGCTTCCCCCCACTTGTCATCTGTCTTTCAGTTCTCCTTATGGTGTTTTTGCTGCGCCAAGAAAAACTAAAAATGGAGGGCTGGGATACAGCTCGGTGGCACGGGCACCTGCCTGGCACGCACCATGTGCCGAGTTCAATTCTTGGTACCCAAAACAAAACAAACAACATGATGAAGTCGGATGTATTAATCCTTTGTGCATCCAGCTTTGAGGTGTGTCTTTGAATGAGGGGCTGTCCCCGTGTTGGCTCCAGGACGAGAGTGGCCACATTTACACCCCCCCCCCCGGGTTCCCACCGTGTTTGCTCGGATGCGCGGTACGAGGTATGGGCCCGCTGTGAGGGCCTTCGGAATGACTCTGCATGCATCCTGATACTGCTCGTTAAAAATCCACTAAATTTTTTTTTTTTTTTTTTGTCTTTTTGAGACAGGGTCTCATGCAGTTCAGCAGTTCAGACTGGCCTGGAGCTCACTTTTGTAGCCCAGGCTGGTCTCGAACTCACATCGATCCTCCTGCATCAGCCTCCCAGTAAAATGTTCTTAAATCCACTAAAATTATTTTTTTAAGTGCCCAGATGTGATAACAGTACTGTACATTTTTTAAAGGCAGCCCAGCCTTCTGACATGTCCTCTGAAACGCTTGTGGATAACCGTGCTGCCTCCGAGCTCGGCCTCCCAATGCCCAGGGCACGGGTGGGGGCGCAGCAAGAGTGTCCCCGAGCCGCAGGTGACTCGGCTGAGGTGGGGCTCGGGACACACTTCGGAAACCTCCCTCCCGCAAAGGGTGCGAGGACCAGGAGACGGGCAGCTTTTTGTTTCTTGCTGTTCTTGAGACAGGCTCCTGTCACACTGTCCAGGCTGGTCTCCACCTCCTGGGCTCAAGCAGCCCTCCTGCCTCAGTCCCAGCTCAACACAGGCAGCGCTGCTCACGCGCGCCTGGCACGCAGCAGGTGCCCGGCAGAAGCCGAAGCCTTCTGCCCTGTCTTCCCCAAACGCGCCAAGGGCAGCACCACACGGCCCAGCATCCACCAAAGCCACCCTGTGCCTAACCAGGCAGTGCTCCTGCTGGGGGGACACCCACAAAGGAAGAACAGAGAGGCGGCACTCGGGGACAGGGAGGGGACCAGGCTCCAGAGCTTGACCTCTGCCAGAGCAAACAGGACCACCATCCCTCAGTGTGGGAAGCCACGCCCAGAGGTGCTTGCAGAGAGACATGTCCCAAGGGAACCTGTCAATCATCACTGACGGGCCAATGAGCGAGGAGCACGGCAGGGCAGCTTCCTCTTCCTGCGTCATCCCCGCCTCCTGTCTATATAAACCGCTCACACTTCCTCAATAAACGGGACTTGATCAGACCTTTTGACTTGTCCTCATCCTTTGCGTCTCCTGCCCTGTCTTTGTCAATCCCCAC
>PVJA010048307.1:0-14260 GCA_004027025.1 Myocastor coypus | reverse complement strand
GCAGCCTCCGCCAGGCTCAGGCAACAATCAGAGGTCTCATGTCCACTGCTCAGTGGACTGACAATTTGCTTTTTTATTTCTTGGGGATGGGGGAGGAAGGCAAAGAGGAAAATGTAAAGAAAGGGCAGTCACACTGTAAAGAAGAATATAAGTGATCAAAGTTGTATAGCATTTGTCAGTATTTTTCTGTAAAATTCAGACACAAAAAGAAAAATTTTATTTAAATAAATATTTTAAAAACTAAAAGCTGTGCCTAGCCTCCTTGTGTGCTGCGGTCAGTTTCCTCCTTCATGCAGGTGTTACTTCTGCTTGGTCCTCCCTAGGGACTGATGCACGCAGGGACCTTCCTCCAGGGACACAAAGGCCCTGCCCTGCCCGGTCACTGCTTTCTTCCCGTAGAGTCAGAGATTGGATAACTAGGAATATGGCTTTCTCACCCCCGTTGCAAAGCCGACAGCCTCAGACAGAACTCGTCCATATTCGTTTCCAACCCTGGGACACCCACCCTGTAAAGGAGAGGCTTCTTTTTGGCTCATGGCTTCAAAGTGTCCGTCCATGGTCCACTGACTCCAAGGCACAGAGGCATCTTAGTCGCAGAGCAAGGCAGAGGCAAACTGCTCACCTCAAGTTAGCCAGGGAGTGGGGAGCAGGGAGGGAGCTCGAGAGGAAGCCAGGGAGTGGGGAGCAGGGAGGGAGCTCGAGAGGAAGCCTCTGGGACTGGACAGAGTGCCCAAGGCTACGCCCCAGTGACCCACTTCCACCAACTAGGCCCCACCTCCTAATAGGGAACTTAGCTATTAACTCGAGCCCATTGGTGACATCGATGGCCCTACCATTCAGGCACCTCCCCAGCAGTCTCCTCAGCCTGTCAAGTTGACATCCCAACTCAACAGCACTGAAGAGCCTTCTCTTCTGGAAGACCAATATATTCTTACAGGAAAGGGGGAGAACAGCATGGATATATGCAAACTGAGGCTTAGTTCCATCTAGTGCTGGGAAGGGAGGATCAAGAACCTCTATAGTAACCACGGGGGAAATTGTGTGTGTGTGTGTGTGTGTGTGTGTGTGTGTGTGTGTGTGTGTACCCCTCTTCAGACTTGCCATACCTTCACGTTGGTTCTGAAATGAAGTGATTTAAATATTCCTGACTCTTCTCTTGATAATGCTAAGCCTGCCATCAAAGCAGAAGTCATCCAGGGCAGTACTGTCCAAGAGAGCCAGGAATGATAGAAATGTTCTCCATGTCCCGTATGGCACTAATAACCACATGTAGATGCTTAAAATGATGAAAACTGGGCTGGCAAGATAGCTCAGAGGACTAAGCACCTGCTTAAGCAAGCACAGGGACCTGGGTTCAATTGCCTGTACCAGCCACCCCCCACCCCCAGGTACGCTGAGCCAGCAACCTAGTCTAGGCATGGTAATGCACACCTGTAGTCCCAGCGCTGGGGAGGCTGAGACAGGAAGATCATCACTACGAATCCGAGCTATGTACTGAGACCCTGTATCAAATACATAAATTAAAAATAAATCAAGTAGAATCAAGAATATCAAGTAGAATTCATAGCTAACCCAGTCACACTAGCCGTATGTCAAGTGGTCGGCTGAGACTGGCAGCTCTCACCCCAGACGCCCTGGGTCTCTAGCCTCACGGGAAGAGCAAGCAAATGTGTTGGCCAAATGCTATGCTGACTGTATTTAGAGAGGGCGCAGGACAAGTGACTTGTACACCTCTAGCTCCTTCCTCTAGTACACCTCTAGTTCCCTTCCCTGTCACCAACACTCGTCACAAGCCGGAAATAAAGACATCACTCACCTTCTTATTCATTCCTGGACCTTCCAGGGATGCAGAGGAGAGGTGATGCCCAGAAATGAGCTGGGCAGGGAGGAGTAGGTGCTGCTCACCTGAGGGGAACTCCAGCTAGGTGCTGTCATCACCCACCGAGGCCCAGCCACACTTGGGTTTACACAGCGCCATCGTCCATCAGCATTTCTGCTCTGGCCTCGTCCCCTTTGGCTTTAGCAGTATCCCTAAGTTCAAAGTCGCAGGGTTGTACGATGAAACAAAGAGGCATTTCAACCAGACTCTGATTTCCTTCTTAGCTTCGTGGGGATGTCTTCAAAGGCCTCTGCGGGCAGCCCCACAGAGAGACGCCTTATTCAGGAAGGGTGAGCCACTTGAGCTCCCTCCTTAGGCTACTTGCTTCATGACGGTCTTGGACTGCTTACCATGTGTGATGATTAACCTTGACTTGAGTGGTGTGAGAGGCACCTAGGGGGTTAGCAAAGCACACTCTTGTGTGTCCGGGTGATGGTGTGACACTGGGGACTCTGTCTGGTCCCCTCGTGCTCCTCTCCACCTCTTTCCCTACTCTTTGCTTCCTGCTTGCCAAGAGGTCCGCAGCTGTCCTCCGTCACACCTTTCTGCCTGATGCTTTTGCCTCAGCACCAGCAGCTGCCCAGGTGTGGAAACTTCTAACATAATTACCCAGAAATAAATCGGTAAGTTTTGTGTGTCAGATATGTGATCAGAGCAACAAAACGGCTGACCAATACGCTACCTACCGCTCGACTCATCCTGGAGGGGCTCGCATCCTGGCCAAAGGGACACAAAAGCACATAAATCACTGCAATAGAGTGTGGCCCAGCATCCATAGAGTGAAGCCCCACAACCGATGTGAGGAGGGGCTGCCAGGAGGACACTCACTGAGGGGGAGTCACACAGGACAAAGTTGAGAAAGGAGGCACAGTTCGCGTGGCTGACAGCAACGTGAAGCTCTGCTCTGAAGCAGCGATGCTGGGGACCGCCTGACAAGGACCATTCAGAAACCTTCCTAAGTCTTTGGGATGGGACTCAGGACTACAGTGGTCCCCCAGGTCACGCCAGCTCCCACTGGTTACACAAATTAGGCCGGTGCCTTAATCTGACTCTGTTAAGCTTTATCTGCAAAGCAGAGCTCGTAATAGTCTCTATCTCATAAGAAGGAGAAGATTAAATGAGATCATGCATATAAAGCACTTAACACAGGGCCCGGCTTACACAAAGTCTTCAATAAATATTAGGTATTATTAGTGAGAGTCGAAGGGAAATCATGAGAAAATTGTGTCCTAGGAGTCAAAGGGAAAAACCCTCAGGAAGAAAGCAACAGCCCATACAATCCAATGATGCAGGCAGGGCACCCGAGGGAGGGGTTCTCCACAGTGGTTCCCCGCCTTTCTCTTCCTCACCTGGCCATCTCTTCCTTCTTTTGTGAACCATATAAATGGGCTATTCATATCCTTAGAGCTAGCCAGAGATAGACTTCCATCAAGGAAGTGTTATGAACATCCAAATTTGGAATGAATTTGCAAAGACTTAAAGATCCCAACCCACTATTCTACCATCCCAGAAGGCTGTGTAACACATACAGAGCACTTTCACTGTCTCTTGTGAATTCCTTTTTATAAATGAAGACAAGGGAAGCAGCCCACCCAGCCTGTAACGTAAATGAAAGCCTTCCTGCCCCTGTGCTTCCTATACCAGGTACCCCAGCCCTCCTGGCACACTGATTTGTACCCCTCAAAGCCTGAGGCAGAGGTTCTGAACACATACCTGGCTATGAGCCTGTAAAGTGCTTGGACGTCTTCAGAAGTTTCACAAAAAGCCCCTCCTGGCCCTTTCGCCTTGTCTGATTAAAGCTAATTCCCCTTATTCATCAAAGTAAGAGATCCTTTTGTTTCATTTCCTTCTTTTATTTAAACTAAAATACTGCTTACATGCTGTTGTATTTTAAATTCTTTCCTTATAATTATACTGCAATTCCGCTGTGTTCCAGATAAACAGATGGTTATGGGATGTGACCTAGGAACCTTCCTTGTAGAACTTTGGAATTGAACAGGAAGATTTTGGAAACAATATGAACATTAAGAACTGCCTGAAATCCCTGCCAGGGGCCCTTCGTTTGCCCTTCTTTCTGAGGACGGCCTCCCTCCGCTGCCTGTCCCACCACGCAGGCCCACCTCCGCATCTGGAACTGGAACTCAGTTCTCTGATCTCTTCAAGGCGGTGCCTGCCTACCTATTTGCGCATTCACCCAGCAGCAGCGCTACCTGAGCTGCCACCAGCTGCAGGCCGGATGCTGAGCTGGGCACCCAGGCTGATGCAATCCAAGAGAGCAGAGAAGCCGCGAACCATAGCCCCAGAACTTCACGGGGTTGAGAAGGGACGCGGGAGCGAGAGGCTCCTGACAGCACAGCACCGCCATCTCCTGGCCAGAATGAGAATAGCAAGCCTCTTGTCGGGACTGCGGTCCCCACCATATCGATTGACCCATATTGATCAGGTCCCTCCCAACCCTGCCCACCACCCTGCCAAACGGCTGAAGGTACTGTATTGACTTGGACGATTTTTTGGCTGAAGTCCTTTCCAGTTACTAAATTTCGCCGATAACTTCACCAGTCTTTTGGGGGTTTTCCTCGGACATGCTGTTGCTTCCTTTGCTTTTCTCCCTGTGCACCTTCTCTGTCCGCACTCCGACACATGATCCATTTCCTTCCTTGATCACGATTCATTGAGTCATTCTTTATCTCTGTCCTGGGCTCCTTCAGAGTTTTCTGACTCTAATCGTCTTGGAATTCCCGTTCTTGACCTTACTTAACAAACATGAATTTCAGGACATTTCCCAGAGGAAGCTGCTATCAAGAACAACCAGTTCTGACCACTGCCGGGGAAAGAGCCACCCTCCGTGGCTCTGCGGAGCCTGCTCCTCCTTCATAAAGACCGCTATCATCCACACCCTCCCCCCTTTTCCCACGGACTCTGCCTTGGCCCAGGAAGCCGTTACCTGCCGCCTGGCTCCTCTTATAGAGCTTGTCTTTCAATCTCAGTGCCCTGCTCTCCCTCCCCCAGAGGGCGGTTAGTGCGTTCAGGGTGCCCTGCACAGCAGGGATAACTTCTGATGTTCCACAGCTCAGTAGGACAACCGCAGCTGGTAGCAATTCACTGCATAGCTCAAAACAGCTAATAGAAAGGATGTTGAATTCTCCCACATAAAGAGACAATAAGTATCTGAGGTGATCGGTATGCCATTTCCCCATCTGATCATCCCACACTGTGTACACACATTGAGACATCACACGATGCCACATTAAAACTAAGAGTATATGGGGCCGGCGAGATGGCTCAGCAGTCTAAAGTGCTCGCTTAGGAAAGTTTAGGCAACTGCAGGGACAGTGGTTCAATCCCCAGCACCACATGCTGCGCCAGCCCCACCCCCCAGGGCAGGCTGAGCAGGCCATAATAATAATAATTTTTAAAAAGAGTATACTTTTCAAAAATTTGACCAACCCCCATCTGCCAGTCCTGCCACCGGACATAATTCCAAAATACAAGGTTGACTGTGGCACTCCATGAGTGTGCCACTGCCCCAACCCTCCCTTGTGAGTGCTGGGCCCTGCCTCTCACTCCCTGCAGGAGCCCAGCAGAGCCGGCAACCTCAGGTGCACAGGACCCACCCAAGACACGCAGAAGTGGACTCTGGAAGGGAAGCCCTCGCTGGCTCCGACAGCAGGAATCCTCACAGCCAAGCTCCTCCAACCTCCTCCCCGCTGACAAATCACTTCCCTGCCTCCACAGGACACCATATACTCCACACCCTCATCTCTGCCACCAGCTTTTGGGCCCATGAGCTTTCTCCAGCACCCCAGGGTGATCAGCGCCCCTTCTCCGCTCCCCACCACCCCGTGAGCTACTCAAGGCAGCTGTTTATTTTCCCCTCGCTCCATTCCGTGGGTCTTGCCTGGAAGGTACCGGGCTGTAGGGACTTTAGCCCACGCTGCGTGACATCTCTACTCACAGCCCCGTGCCTCTACACAAACTGCTCCTTGCTTCAGTTTGTCCTAAAGGGTAGGACTTGCTTCCTGCAAGTGGCAACACCTTGATGGCTCATATCTTGACTCTAAAAATGGTTGACCCTCTCTGAAAAGCAAATCTACCCAGACAAGCTTTCTATGACCTATGTACAGCACCAAAGTTGGGGCTGCCAGTACTGCCATGTTAAATTGAGGCGAAGCACAGAGAGAGGTCCAACTTTTCCGTAGTCAGATAACTATCCTATGCTAACAGCTCTAGCTGCCTTCCTCACCCCGGTAGAACTTTGGAGGACAGTTGAGGATTTTCACGGCCCCCAGGGGAGCAGCTTACATTGTATGGGAAAAAGAAGACAGACCATCTCCAACTCTCCTCTTCGGAGCTAGTGGCAGAGAAACCCTGAGGTCCAAGAACCTGGAACATGAGCTCTGTAATCTGTTGCCATCTCAGGCTGCTCCAGAGCAACTACCAGTGGCCCCACGTCCAAGCTATGCAAGCCATGGCCACCAGCTGGGCACCAGCTGTGACTGCAGCCAATACCTCAGAACAACCAAGGAAAAGCTCAGAAATCCATGTTATCTTGTAAAGAAAAAAAAGCATTTTCAAAGCTGAGAAGCACGACCATCATCCACTGTCTCTGGCTCTGAGTCAATCCCTGAGGTGGGATTCAGTCTGCCAAAGTGACATTCTTTACTAAAGAGCCTGGACCTACCAGGGGTGAGCCCAAGGCCTCCGAGTCACTAAAGTACATGCTCTTTGTGCAAGTAGGCACAGCATATAGCAGAAGGGAATTCAAAGGAAGGACCTGGACCTGAGTAGCTAGCCAGAGGGCCTTCGAAGAGAGGGATTTAGCTTGGGCTCTGGCTCCTAAAAAGCTGCATCAAGACTATAAGCAATCTGACAGGTCACTGTAGATACTTCTGCTTTGGAGAGGCCTCTGTGGGCCTCCAGCCCCTGACAGAACACCACCATTTTGATTTATAGCTAAGTGCTCCCCAAAAAGGCTCATGTGCTCTTAAGTGGGGCTTGGAGGAGGCACTGGGTCATGGCAGTGTGATGAGTCCGCTGATTTCATAGGTAAATGAGATGTTGGGAGGTGGAGCCTGGTGGGAGGAGCTGGGTCATGGGGGGCGTGGCCTGGTAGGGTCTCTGGCCCTTCCTCCTTCCTGATGGCTCCTTGCTTCTAGCTGCCTTGTCATGAGCTGTTTCTCCTCTGCCCTGCTACCCTGCTTGGGATCAGGTGACTACGCACTGAAACCTTCACAGACCCTGAACCAAAATACCTCTCCTTCCATGGTGGGTGCCAGGTATGGTGTCTCAGAGATAAGTAAAGTAACTGAGCTGACCACCTCCAGCTTTCACCACAGCACCGCCAGCTCCTAATCCTACTTTTGCACCTGCAGCATTTATTGCTTTTGCAATGATGTGTCTACTCATCATTTATTGTCACCCTCTACCCCTGGAGTAGAAGCAAAATCACTTGCTGTTCATCATCACTCTCCATGTCTAGAATGTAAGGACTAGAATATATAAACAAAGTGGATACACAAACTTTTTTTTTTTTTTTTTTTTTGTGGGACCAGGGTTCGAACTCATGACCTTGCACTTGCCCAGCAGGCACTTATGCCTCGGAGCTATCTCCCCAGCCCCATGAACATTTTGTTTATGCGAACAGGTCCAGTGCTTAGAACAGAACCCAGCACTTGACAGAATGCAATCAGTATTGCATGAATGGTGAGAGAATAAATGGATGAATGAATGATGTGCACCAGCCCGAGCATGAGAGCTAGATCTGGCTTGCCCACCTCGGTTTCCTCAGTGCCAAGAACACAGTGTCAATCAAAGCAGGCCAACACTTAATAGATTCTTGATCAATGAGCAATGTGCAAACACAGTTTTTAATGAGTGGCCCCCAGCATCAACACTGGACTTCATTCAAGCCACTTGTCACTAGATCCCGCAGCCACAGTGCTCATGGTGTCTGTCTGGAAAGGTCAGGAAAGAGAGACAGAAGCACACTGGAAATGTAAAGGGTGACAAAAAAAAAATGGTTGCAGGAAGATGGTTTAGCGTTTTCTCAGAGGCTAAACATGGGAGAAACACGGACACCCTGATGCAGCGCACAGTAGGGCACCGTGGCGTCTAGAACACCTGCCTTCCTTCCCATTCACACATCTCTTCTGTGTTCCAGGTGTCACTATTCGTCACCACGCAGGAGGGAAACCAGAGCCAACCGACTGTCATGGCAGCACACCAACTACCTTCACTTGTGTTTAGCTTAAATTCAGAATTCAAGTGCACTTATGCATGGAAAATAACACACGTTAAAAGTTGTTTTTGTTTTTGTTTTAATCAAGTGGTTTATTTCTTGAATAGGAATTTAAGTTACTTCAATGGTCACTGACTTGGCTACAGAAAACCTTCCAAAATAATAGGAAACAACACAAAGGATCTGCCTTGCCCAGCGTCCAGTCGAAGCCAGTACACCTCTTGATGCCCACTGCCTGCAAACTCAGGGGTCTTGCAGTGCCAGGTGCCAGGGACAGGGGGAGGCCAAGGGCCTGGTGGGCATGAGAGGGAGGAGTCTTGGGAAGGAGCTAGTATTCAAAAGAGTGAAATTATTTTAACTGAAATGAGTAAGACTTTATTTACAACATATGCAGATCTATGAAAATGACTATGCAAATGGCTGGAAAGGGGGCAGTTTAAAAAAGCAGGAAAATGACAGAGTTGGTTCCCAGCATACTGGAGACAGGTCAGAACCGAGCTACACAGGATACATCCTAGACCCTCTGTTCTCTTTATTCTTCTTCATCACACCAGCAAATATAATGAAGTGGGATTTACCCTTTCCCCCTCAAACCCACAGGACGTGGGTGGTGCCCCAGCCCTGACTCCTGTCCAACTGGAACCTCCCTTCGGTGTGTCTTTCTAGAAAGAGGAATTGTATTAGCAGAGATTTTAAATACATATGTGTGCACCAATCGGTGGAGTCCTGGAAGATTCATTTTTCCATCTTAATCCAGTATATTTAGTATCAAAACTGGACTTTTAAAAAAAACCTTGGAATTCCAAAACCATCTTGGCCACCCATACAGACTGTGCAAGTAGGACGGTGCTGGCACTTGGGCCCCTTAGCGGAGATAGACAAAACTGCAGGCGACGGGGAAAAAACCCTCTAGGATTCGAAGCCTTCTTCGGGTTATCCAGCAATCTCAGAAACTACAGGCTACGAGTATTCTCCGTCCCTCCGTTTCCCATCCACCGACACCCACGCCTTAAACTTTCTCAACCCCGACCCCAACTGGCCCTGTCTCCTGCAAAGATTGCTGGACGGGCCATCAGAACCTCCTTGTCTTTCCTCTCAAACTCCGCTTCTTTCTGCTGTGGAAACGCTCTCTGCTGTACCCATGAGGGCGAATTTTCAACTCCACATAAGGGATGGAGAATTCATGTCCTTTCCAAGGCTTCCAGTTCACCCCCTATGCAAAAAGAAAAAGAAAAAAAAAAGTCAATATCAAGAAGGTGCTCTTGTGGGGAATGCAGAGTGTCTTTTGATACGACGGAATCATGCGTTGGAGGTCTATCCGTTTCTTTTCTTTCTGCTGGGCGCAGAGAAAGGCGCAGGGGTCCTGGGCGCTGAGATCCGGGAGAGTAGGACCAGACCTAAGCATACGCCCTCTGCTGGGCAGCTGGGATTAGACAGGCAGAGGGGACTGAAGCGTTTGAGTCCTGAGGCCAGGACAGGCATGGAGCTAAAACAGGGTCAGCCCATCCAGACATCTGCAAATTAGGTCCGCTTCCCCCTTTTGCCTTTCCAAAAAATAAAGGCAAAAATAAACATATTAATTGGCCAATTGTGTAAAATCATTTTCAATTTAGACTGTTTAGGTATTAGCTCCGGGGTAACAAATAGCCTGCTGAAA
Organism: Myocastor coypus; assembly: GCA_004027025.1. Taxonomy (NCBI): domain Eukaryota; kingdom Metazoa; phylum Chordata; class Mammalia; order Rodentia; family Myocastoridae; genus Myocastor; species Myocastor coypus. Next base: position 4,486 of record PVJA010048307.1, on the reverse strand, counting down.
ACTAAATTTCATTTTATGTCTTTTGACTGGTGAGCGCAATAATATTTAATTCACTTAATAACCTTGCAACCTGGCCAACAACGAGCCCAAGTGACCAATTTTATGTATTTTAATTTGTGAGGTAAATAATAAACAAGAAGCTAAATGCCTTGCAGACTGTGAAAAGCACATTAAGCAGATGAATGTCTTTTATTAGCAAATATGGGGATGGTTTAGGGCATGCTGGCTGCTCATCTCAAATATTTGATCTCTAGTTGCGGGCCTCTCTGAGTGGGCCCCTGCACTGCCGCAGTGATTCATGGGACCCCCTTCCTTGGCTTCCCAGGGGGCAAATTTCTCTTCCATTTGGAAAAGGAGTAGATCAGGACCGAAGTAATAAAGTGAACCTGGACTTTCTGCATGCTCATATTGACAGTAGTGTTGGTATGGGGGAAAGGGGCTTCTTAAAGGCTAAGATCAAGACCTAGGAGGTGAAAGTAAAAACTCAGAATCAGGAGTTCAAGGTTTAGGGTGGGCAGGAATGAGGCTAGCAAGGAGCCAAGGTGCAATTTGCGAGAAGCTGTGAGGAAGCAGGCAGCAGATGCTCAGCAGCGGGAAGTCAAGAGCATGCGCAAGGGTTGGCAGGAGCTTGGCGCTGCCAGGGAAGGCTTCAGAGTGAGAGGGGAGCGGAGCCCCAGTGGCGCCCTGCCCTGCCCTCTCCTGACACAGAGCCAGAGCTAGCGCAGTGCTCTGGGCAGGTGCTGGGTGGCTTTGGGTCCAGTGGCTCGAAGGAAGGCTCTGACCTTCCTAGTAGAAGATTGTGTTCCTCTAGTGACCAAACTCCAAAAATAAAAATTAATAAAAGCTACTCTGCTTTAATGAGAACAACTAGAAAGTACTATAAGGCGCCCGCCATGCTTGTGTTCTCCCAAAAGCTCCAGGTGGATCTCCTAACTCTTGACATGACAACTCCATATCTTTGGGGAGGTCATTTAGATGACAGCCATGTACAGCACTTAAGGCTGAGCTCAGTGTCCGTATTATGAGAGGACGAGGTCAGGCCTCCTCTTTTTCTCCACCCCAGGATGACACAGTGAGAAAGCAGCTCTCTACACACCAGGAGGCGACCCCTACCAGTCACTACGCACCACCCACCCCAGCCTCACAAGGATCAAATCTCCTGCCAGTCGTCTTAGATTCCCCAGGCCCTGGAGCTTATTCAAGCTACCCAATCTGCAGTATTTTGTGATAGCAGCCCAAACCATGCAGCATGTGTGTGTGAACCTGTAAAATGAAATGGTGTGGGACTCCTGCCACCCATCTTCACAGTGGGGGCAGCCCCAAGCTTCCCACCCTCCTGCCACTAAGAAAGTGGGCAACACCAGGGTGCAGAGTAGGCAGTCCCCTGAGAGAGAGCCTTACAAAGAGAGGGGCCACAAGACCTGCCTGCAGGGTGTTGCTTTGGAAGCCGAGTGCAGACAGAGCCTGATATAGAGAAGGTGCTTGCCTGTCACATACCTCACTATGCTTGGTCTCTCCATACTTGCCATTGGGGTTGGCCAAGTGGCAGTTCTTGTACCACCAGCCCCCGTGATGCGTCAGGGCACAGTTGCTGAGGGCGATATCGTTGTCTCTGTCAAAAGTTGTAAACTTCCATCCATTGTGGTATGTAAGAGCATCCCCTGCAGAGCAGAAGAGAGGAGACGCGAGCCCTTGTTTAGCCCCTGAGGGCATGATCCCAGTCTGGCCGGAAAGAGGGCCCAGCAGGAAACATCTAGCATGACCACGCCAAGGATCCAGCCAACTCTATGTCACAGATGGTCACTACTTTCAAAATGGCCAAAATGACAACAGGACACAGATAAGCAGTTGCTCTGGTCTGTCACTCAGATTCCAGGCCTGTTACTCCAAGGCCCATGACAGCCATTTTGCATGTAAGCTCCACAGTCTGCACAGTCATAGAACATCAAATGTCTGACCACCCCTCCCATGGAACAACTGCTCTCTGTCTTCCTATCTCTGCCACGAGGATCCTTCTCCCTGACACCCAGTCTTGAAATCTCAGTGCCATGTTCAATAAGCCTTTTACATCTTTTACCCAGACTTTTTTCTCAAATGGTTTACACACCCTACCTCTCTGTCCCCATGGCTGCCAGCCTTGGTCTCTTCGCATCTCTGTAGGCCTATGTAAGCCCAAAAGCCTTCTTCCTAATTTTATGCCTGCAACCCCCCCTGGTCAAACTCCCATTTCCATCTTCTCCTCATTTCCCGCTTCCTATCAGAGAGAGGTGAATGACTTCTCCTTGCTTTGCAGGCTTGTCCCTTAGCTGTTGCCTCTGCACAAGATTAGACCCTGGTCCACACCAGATACCCTCCACTTGCAGAAAACAAAGGTCCACCTCCAATAGGGCCTTGCTCTGCCTACCATTGGCCAAGCCCTAACCATACCTCAAGATCTAACTCCACTCTATACTGAAGAAGATTCTCACTGATCTTCTCACCACATGCACACAGGCATGCACACACATGCACACACGTGCACACACACACACACACACACACACACACCTGCACTTCTAGAGCCTTTCCAAGGATATATGTACATTTCACTGCTTCATTACATCATGTCTAGGATCTACCTTGTTTTATTTGACTTGAACTTATGTCCCTACCATAGCTGTCATCTTGTCACAAGTCTTTCTCAGCTCACAAAAGGTAATGAGGGCTAACACCAATCAGACTTAAGCAATCTCTGTCCTGCCCTGCTAGCCTGCCCAGTTTGCCCCTCCAGCTCTGCAAGTTCAAACACCAGCTCCTTCCTGGCTCACCCAGCAAAGGCAGGAGGAGCAGGGACACAGCCAGAGTGGCCACTTCACTCAGCAAAATGGCTCTGCCCCATCGAGTGTCCCCAAGCCAACCAAGGAAAGACACGCTATCACTCTGTCCATGCATGCTTCCTCTCAGTGCAGTGCCCCTGGTCAGAAGCTGGAACTCCCGGGTGTAGGCTGAAGAGCCTCAGTGACCTTAAATTCAGTGTTAAGTCTTGGAGTGCTGCAGAGAGGCTATCGGATGCGCTCCACCTTCAAGATACTATTCATCTATTTAGAGATGAAAATGGAGACATGAACAGGCATTCTGAGTAGTGCGAGCGATTTCTGTGGGTTGACCAGCTGTCCACAGCTGACTTCACATTCCCACTGTCTAGGGTTCAAGGGTGCCTGGGTTTGAGGGGTGGGTGCATCCTGTGGGGACTGAAGCAGCGTTGAGTGGGCAGGGACCAAGGGCACTTCAAATGTCAGTGTAGCCCTTGTTTTGAAGCAGGGTTTAAAGTACTGGCACTTGAGAAAGGGGGAGAAACTTCATGGAAATATATATAAAAAGGAAAGCCATATATGTCACCTATTGCTCTTTTTCTTATTTACTCTTGATCTCAAGATAAGAGACATTTGGGACCAAGACAAGTGGTCGTGGGGGTGTACGCAGTTTATGGAGATATGATGGTAAGGGCTTTTGCTGGCCTGAGGTGGTGGCTTCCTGGGACATCCCTTCAGTCCCATCCAGTGCTGAAGGGGGAGTCAGCCTCCGAGTTGAATCTGGCTGAGATGTTGCCTAACTGGCTCAGTGCTCCACACCTTTCATGCCTGCGGTGAGCCCTGTGGTACTTCCTCCATGAGGGGCAATGGATGTCTGGTCACGACTTTAGTGGGACTCAAAAGTCGAGGGCTCACCTGGACAGGCTGAGGCGGGGCAGGCCATGAGCTGTGTGCTCCCCCTGAGGGGCTGCACATCCCTCAGCTCTGCGCTGACTCCCACCGAGCCAGGAGTGGGGAGAGGCGGCGCAGGAACAGAGAAAGCAGCATGCTCGCCTTGCATTCCAATGCTTTCCTCTAAACAGGGTCTCCTAATTCAGGACACGAGAAGCCAGAAGCTAAATTTTAAAGCTGTCCTCATAGACTCTTCAGCATACGTAACAAAAGCTAAAACTCTACCGATCGCCCAACGTAATTCAGACTTTAAAGGTAGGAATGATCAGAGGCATGGGAAGACCAGATTGCTGCCTAAATGCGAGGTGATTTGAAGGCCTCCCAAGGCTGCCTATTAAAAAAAATATATCCTCCTCTGATTGGCACTGTTGCCCTGAACAACGTCAGAATGGGAATTACCCCCTAATCACAGTTAAAATGCAAATGGGGTACCTGGGAGGAAAATCACATTACTCCCCGAAAATAACACTGACTCCCTTTCACTCAGTTTTCCATTAGCATCAGTTCATTTGCTGGAATATGTTAAACAGACCCAGAAAAGGCAAATTTTCATGTTCCGAAGAAGAAGAAGAAGAAGAAGAAGAAGAAGAAGAAGAAGAAGAAGAAGAAGAAGAAGAAGAAGAAGAAGAAGAAGAAGAAGAAGAAGAAGAAGAAGAAGAAGAAGAAGAAGAAGAAGAAGAAGAGGAAGAGGAAGAGGAAGAGGAAGAGGAAGAGGAAGAGGAAGAGGAAGAGGAAGAGGAAGA
>PVJA010048306.1:0-14284 GCA_004027025.1 Myocastor coypus | reverse complement strand
CTCTCTCTCTCTCTCTCTCTCTCTCTCTCTCTCTCTCTGCTTCTGCTGAAGAGTTAGAGTTAGTAGTTTAGTCTTTTTCATCTTTCCCTGGATAATTAAAACACAATAGACAAAAGAAGAATTTATGTTGCTTTTCTACAAATAATTCTGGGAAATGTCTTGTAGAAGATCAGAAAAGGAGCACTTGGTTTTATCATTGATTTCATCATCTGGGCTACTCCTAGGCCCCACCATTGTCTAAGAACTAGCTGTTTGTACCGCGGAAGCAGCTAGTAATTGCTGGCTTTGCTCTTCAGTTTTGACTTCATCTAGAGTGAAATAGAAGTGAGATCATCTTTCTTCTTCCACTAAATTCTGCTTGGATTTTTAACTGCTATAACATATTTTTAACTGCAATGCTTTCAGCTGTAATTTGTAGTTACATATCACTTACAAATAAAATACTACTTTTTGCTTAATTGAGCCATACACACCTGGGATCCTATCACACGTAAACTTGCATAGTTGTCTATTTTTGTTTTGTTTCTACATTTTGTAAGGAGTTTGTTCCTTGGAAATAATGTACTTCTAAAGTAAATGTTATGATTTGTGTCTAGTTGTCCCCTGAAAGCCGCCTTCAGTCATGGGGCAGGGACTTCTAGAGTTTGAGACTAACTCATGATCCACTTGGATTATGGGTCATCCACTCAGATGATAGGTCTTAGTACCGCTGGGATTATGGGTGTGAGTACTGCACCCAACCTGGGGCTATAGTCTGAATGTAGCATAAATGAGGCAGAGAGACAGACTCTCTTTGTTGCCTTTGTTGCTGTTCCACCACCATGAACTTCTGCTCTCTGCCATGTGCCTCTCTGCCTTGGAGCCAGCCAAGTATGGACTGAAACCTCCAGTAACTGTGAGCTAAATAAACATTTCCTTCCTTCATTTTGGGCATCAGGCATTTGTCCCAATAACGAGAGAAGAGTAACTGAGACAGTAATGTGGAAAAAAAAATCTTTGCTAATATCCATTGAATCTTCATTTTCCTATTTTGCAGATGATTTTTAAAATAGTCATTTCTCTCTGTTTCTCCAGTAGTACTTTATTATTCCAAATCTCAAAGCTGTGCCCATTTTTGTCACGCCCTAATCCTATTTTTTGTACTGTTCAAACAAGTTAAACTCATTGACCTCTCGTTTAATTCTATGACTAAACTAAACGGTGCACTTCTGTATTCCCCCAGGAAGGAAAATTTCATAATTTCATCCAAAATTCCTAGTTTTCATCTAACCTGTCCTTCCTTCCTTCCTTCCTTCCTTCCTTCCTTCCTTCCTTCCTTCCTTCCTTTCTTCCTCCCTGTTTCTTTCTTTCCTTGATATAGGGTCTTTCTATGCAGTTTGGACTCATAGTAATCTTCTTGTCTCAGCCTCCTTATCACTGGAATTATAGATTTTGGGGCTGGCATTGTGTGCCTGGGGTTCTGGGGTAGTCACAACATGCAGTACCAGGAACTGAATTGGGTTCTTGTGCTTGCCAGGCAGGCACCTAGGCCACCAAGCTATCTCCCCAGCCAAAGATAGGATTTATTTATTTATTTAGGCATCAGGGATCAAACTCAGGACCTTGCACTTGCCAAGCAGACATGTAAGCCCCTGAGCTATCTCCCTGGCCCTCTAACCTGTTCTTGAAGCCTCTAGCGATCCAACTCATATTTCTCTTTTGGTAGCAGCATCTTTGTTAATAGCTGCTCTTTTACAAACTGATTGTCTGTTATCCCTGCATGGTGGATGACTGCCTGCAGCTTCTGCACGCTGCTTCTGTGTTAGCCTTTGGGCTCATCAGCAACCCTCGCGGTGGTGTTTTGTTTCCGGTTGGTCTGCCTTGCTCTGAACTCACTCCTCTTTAGTTATCACATTTTCTTCATGCAGAGCTGACTTCCTGTCTCCTCAACATCCCAGCTACTCCTGTTGGAAGATGCTTATTTTTCTTAAAGAGTAGCATCCAGTAATGAGCACAGTACTTTCAGCGAGCTGTTGCGTTCAAAAGAGGGTATCAGTGTCATCTCCTTTAGCTCAGGTGTTGGATGGGTGACAGCAAAATAGAAATGCCTAAGTGCACCATGGCTGGCCAGGCAACGTTGGTCTCATCTGATGTCTTTTACCTACAGGGGTCCCTCAGTGTATCAACTTGGTACTTGTGATAATGAGCAAACCTCAACATCTCTATCAAGAAACAAACTCGAATCAACTTCATGTCCAGCGATGGATATGGAATCCCAGAGAATACTCACGAATGAGTCTGTGGAACCCTCCAAGCAGTAGTTTCCTGCCAATTACCTTTCAAGTTTCTTAGGAGAGCAAATTAGTTCTAATGTGCTTCCCTGTAGCAGTACATGTGGATCAACCACATAAGAAGTGCTTCACACATCAGTGCTAATAAAAATCTTCATATAATAATAATCTTTGTTATTATTATTTATTTCAAGAGCTCTGATAAATCCTTATGTTAGTGCTGAGTGAATAGAATGAGTTGATGACTACTCTGTTTTTTTTTTTCAAAAATCATCTAGTATACCTGATTTAGCTCTCCAAACATAAATGATACATATTAAAATTTTTGCAGCCACACATTTGTCCAAAATCCTCGACAAAACAGAACAAAAAAGGAGAAAGTATTCCTGTTAGTTATATATTCACTGTGGAGTAGAAGCCCAGTTGGTACATTCTAGACTGTTTATTTCTCAGGTTTCTAGTCATAGTAACTTCTTGCTAAAATGAGAGTTGGATGGGTAGATTTGCAATAACAATTGCCCTCTGACAAATTTTGGGAAAAGTAACTTTTTTAAGAATATAGAAGCTCATGTTAAATTTTGACTTTTAAAAACACTTGTTTAGCTGTGAGCGTTTCGCCAACACAGCACGACTTGCATCAATTTCAGGATAACAAGGTGCAATTTAATAGCTGTGAACAACTTTCTGAGCACAGCTGGGGCCTTGAAATTGTAGCATACATTTTGGGCAAGTTACTGATCTTTAGTGTGCTCTCTTAAAAGGTCTGCTTGGGTCATAAGGCTATCTACTAGATGATTTTTAAATGCTTTCAAAAATAACCCTCAAAGAGTAAAATATTTAATTGATATAAAATTATGCATAGTGGATATTATGTTATTATTTAGACATATATGTTCATTTGTATAATAGTCAAATAGTTGTGATAGCATTTCCTTGCAGTTAGACTATTCAAAATTCCACCTTTTGGGGAAGTATACACTACATTATCATCATCTGCTGTCATGGAGCAGGGCACAATGATCTGTGTCCCCTGTGCAACTGGAGCTTAGTACCACTTGACCAGTCTTTCCCATTTCCTCTCCCTCCTACTTTCCTCAGCCTTTTGGATCAGTTGGTCTATCCTCAAATTCTTTGGGATCCACTTTTTAAGATCCCACGTGTAAGTGATGGCACTTTCTGTGCCTGGTGTGTTTCATGTAATGCAGTATCTTCCATTTCTGTCCATGTAGTTCTAAGATTTTATTAGTTTTATGGCTGACTGTAGTCCACTGAATATATATATTCACTTTTTTATATCCAGTCATCACTTAATGGATATTTAGATTGTCCCTCTTTCTTGTCTGTTGTGAATAGAGTTCCAGTGTACAGTCAAGGAGTGCTGATGTCCCTTTGACACAATGGGCTCATTTCCTTTGGATATATGCCAAATAGTGGCTGCGCTGGATCCCAGAGTAGTTCTTGCGATATAGTGGTTCATAGATGTCTTAGCTACTCTTCTCTCATTGCTGGGACAAACACCTGACACTCAAAATGGGGGAAGGAAAGGTTTATTTAGCTCACAGTTATTGGGGGCTTCAGTCCATATTCATCTGGCTCCAAGGCAGAGAGACACATGGCAGAGAACAACCTTTCATGGTGGCAAGCAAGAGCAAGAGCACAGGGAGAGGTAGCAGCAGCTCAAGCAGCTAACTTCTCTTCCTACCTTACAATAAAATGCAAATCACCTGCCCCAGGGGAGAAGCACCAGCCATTTTCACAATAATCAATTACAAATTCCAGAATCAGTGCCCCATGACAGCATGAGGCTTTGGGGGGACACCTATACACAAACCGTAACAACAGGGTAGTATATTTTGAAGTCAAATTCATGTCTCCTTGATACTGTTTTGCATAAGGACTGCATTAATTTACAATCCAAAAGTGTGAAGGGATCCTTCTTTCACACCCTTACTAGCACTTGTTATTTTTGTGTTTCTGAGAATAGCCACCTTACCCAGTGCAAGTTAATATTTCATTGTGATTTTTTTTTCTTTTTGTGGAACCGGGGATTGAACTCAGACCCTTGCACTTGTCAGATAAGTGCTTATTCTACTGAGCTCTCTCATATCTTCTCAGCCCCTAAGCTGATTTAATTTTATTATTATTATTATTATTATTATTATTATTATTATTATTATTATTTGTGTGTGTGTGTGTGATATTGAACTCAGGACACAGTGCTTGCCGGGCAAGCACTTATTCCACTGAGCTATTTTCCTGGCTCCTTTATTGTGATTTTAACTTGCATTTCTCTGTTGATTATTGATAATGAGAATTTTTTTTTCAAATGGCTGTTGGTTATTTACGTGTCTTCTTTTGAGTAATGTCCTCTATATTTTGGTTTAGATCTCAAATAAAATTGAATGATGATGATGATGATTCAAATGAGAGTTTTGTTGTCAAGTTTTTGATACATCCTTACTATTAACCCCTTATCTGTATAGAATTTGCAATTATTTTTTAGTTTTGTATGTATAGTCTTTATTCCATTAATTTTTTTTTTACTGGGCAGTCTAGTATAACCCCATATGTTGTTTCATATGAATGCTTTAATAATACTGATTTTTCTAATTCATAAACTCAAATATCTTTCTATTTTTCATGTCCACTTTTATTTCTTTCATCAATGCTTTGTACTTTTCATTTTGGACACTCACTGTTTGGTTAAATTTATCTCTAAGTGTTTTGTTTATTTTTGTTGCTATTATAAGTAGGGTTGTTTTGGGTTTTTGAGGTTTGTGGTAATTATTGATCTGTAAAAGTGATACTGATTTTTGTATGTTGATTATACAACTTGCAAGCTTGCAAATTTCTTAATTCTAAAAGGTTTTTGGTCAAATCTTTGTGATATTATAATCTCTATATAAGATAACCTCTATAAACAATGATGGTTTGACATCATCTTTTTTCAGTTTGGATAACATTTATTTAATTGTATTGCCTTCCTGTGGTTAGGATTGCTAGTATCATATTGACTAACAGTGTTGAAAGTGGGTAGGTGTTTTCTCTTGTTTAGGACTTTAGACATAAAGTGTTCAGCTTGCATTTGTTATATTGATATTTAGTTTTTTCAATATTGAGGTATGTTCTTTATAGCTCATTTGTTCAAGCTTTTGTAATGTGAAGTTATTGAGTTTTTTTTTTTTTTTTTTTTTGGTCTTTTTGAGACAAGGTCTCATCATGCAGTTCAGGCTGGCCTTGAACTCACTTTTGTAGCCCAGGCTGGTCTCGAACTCACACTGATCCTCCTGCCTCAACCTCCCAAGTGCTGGAATTACAGGCGTGTGCCACCATGCCCGGCTAAGTTATTGAGTTTTATAAAATCTTTTGTCTACATCTACTGAAGTGAACAGAAAGATTTTTGTTTTTCATTGTGTTGATGTGTTTTTTTTAATAAAAAGAGAATATTAGTTTTGTACTTGATCTTGAGATCAAATTTAATGTCAATGCAACAAACTAATTGTGCTCCCCCCACATTTTCAGGGATACGGAAAGACCGAAGAGGAGGGAGAATGTTGAAATATAAGCGACAAAGAGATGATGAAGACAGAAGGAATGAGATGGGGCCCTCTGCAGACATGAGAGCTTCTAACCTTTGGCCAAGCCCTCTTGTAATTAAGCACACGAAGAAAAACAGCCCAGCCTTGTCCTTGACAGCGGATCAGATGGTCAGTGCCTTGATGGAGGCCGAGCCACCCTTAATCTATTCTGAGTATGATTCTACCAAACCCTTCAGTGAAGCTTCAATGATGGGCTTATTGACCAACCTGGCAGATAGGGAGCTGGTGCATATGATCAACTGGGCAAAGAGGGTACCAGGTAAGAATACTAAGCTCAACGTTTAAGTCAATAACTTCGAAGAACTCGGGATGTCATAGGGAGAAAGGGGTCTAGCAACACATCATTATCTAATTTCAAAGTTATATCAAGATTTGTTAATTTTCATTATTGACATACTGTAATCTTTATGGAATTTCAGAAATAACATTTTAAGATGAAAATCTAGAATGCTAAAATCTTTAACTTGACAAAACTTACTTTTAACCCATTTTAGTTACCAAAAAGATTTGGAGTGGACACTATTATATTACATAACCTCAGAAGTGTTTGATAACAATCTACAAAAATTTTCGATATTGAAGACTATTGTTTAAACTATCTCAATCATTAATAAACACTGTTCTCTTTGAAGATCTTGATAAAGAAATGTGCTAATAATAGTTTTCTTTGTTATGTGTCAATTGCCTCTCCAACCTTGTTTAAACATAGTATTTGAAGAGAAAGGATATGCAATAGAAATAAGGGAAAGCTTCAGTCCCTTTAGGAACTTATGGAAAAATCAGCGACTGAAGTGAGGCTTTGGTGTATCTCTTAATTCTTTCAGGAGTGGTGTTTTTGTAAAATTCAACGGTTATTCTTGGTCAGGAAGAAGAACTCTACTCTTAGAGAAGTAAGACTCCTCTATGCAAAAATATCCATTATGCATAATCAAGAACAAAGTCTCTTTTGTGGACTTATTTGTTAAATGAGTAGTGGATTTAAAAAGACACTTTTTCATTTGCTTTCTTGCAGAAGATGAAATAATTACTCATGAAGTCTGGGGTGCTTTCTTGTAATACTGAAAAGTGAGGAGCCTTATACTTGCATTTCCAGGGTCACTGATAAGTTTTATTTTTTTTTAAGAATTTTTAAATTTTATTTATTTTTTTCTTGTTTCAGAACTTCTGTTTGTTTATTTATTTATTTTTATGGCCAGCTCAGCCTGCCCTGAGGGAAGGGCTGGCACAACATGTGGTGTGGGGATCGAACTGCAGTCTCTACAGCCGGCTAAGCTTTCCTGAGCAGGTGCTTTAGACCACTGAGTCATCCTGCTGGGCGCCGGTCACTAAGTTTTAGAGTGGGAAAACATATGCCTGCTCTCGGAGAGTCACAGGTATTTATATCTATAAATATATAGATATGTGGTCATTTGAATAAGGAGCCAGCAGTCCTGTGATCCAGGCATTTCAGATGGGTGTCCATCCAGGTAATTTGGGTGATGGAGCTTGGGTTACATGAAAACATGGGAAGATTTGGTTTTTTTAGGGTCAGTAGAACTAGCACATAAAGGTTCCACCATCTTTGGAATTAAGATTTCTACTGGTCACTTAGATATGTCTATGCATATAGATACATTTTATATAAACTTGGATCTGGATATTATGGGGCAATAGATTTTCCTTTATCTTTATATTTGTTATTATCTTGCTTTTATACTTTGGAAGAAGAAAAAATAAATATGCTAAAATCTAATGGCCAAATTCCTGACAGCCAATTCTTGGTTTTAGTTAAATTTTATTCTTCTATAAATATATATTTTCCTTTATAAAATTTTGGCAATATTAGTTTCAGCACATTGCTGAACTCAAGTATAAAATTTTCATGCACATTGGATGATTCTCACCATTACATTTTTATAAATATAAAAATATAAAGAGAATTTGAAACAACTGGAATTAAGTTCAGTTATATTATCAGTCAACGGAGAATTCAGGGCATGAACTTCTGAATCTGTAAAATCAAATTCAGTCAAATATCAAAGGAAGGAAAAATGCTATGCCCATGTGTATCTGTGTTAAATGCATAAATAGACAAATCTATGGGAATGAACTGTGTAGGAAAATCACTTTGCAACTTCGTTAATTCAAAAGACTTGAGTGGCTCTGAGCTCCTTGGACCAAGCTGGATTTCATTAGTTGATGGTTAAAAGAAAGAAATATAAAGGGAAGAGTGAAGCTATGCACAGTCACGCACCTCATGTCAGTGTTTTTGTTAGCAACAGGGCTCATACGTGATGGTGTTCTGTAGGATTGCGTAGCCTGGTGGTGGAGCAGCCAGCTGGGTCCATACATGCTGTGATGTTCAGAAAATGGCAAAATCACCTAAGGATGCATTTCTCAGAACATATTCCTGTTGTTAGGGAACACATGGCCCTGTGAGTGAGCGTGTGGGCATGTGTGTGTGTGTGTGTGTGTGTGTGTGTGTGTGTGTATACCACCATTGGAATATAGACCTGAGTCAAAAGCCTTATTGTCAGATCAAGTACAATGAAATATTCGTTGATTTTAGTTTTTCATATTTTTATTTTTTGCTGGCTCAGGCTGCCTTAACGGTGGGTCTGGAGATCCAACTGCTGTCCCCTGTGCCTGACTGGGACTGCTTACACAGTCACTTAAACCACTGAGCTAATGTAAAACCCCCCTATTCATTTATTTTATTTTATGTATTTATTATTTTATTTTATGGAACTGGGAATTGAACTCAGGCCTTTGCGATTGCCAGGCAAGTGCTTATTCTACTGAGTTATCTCCTGAACTATTTATTAATTTTCAAAGGATGAAAATGAGAAAAAAAAGATCTGGAAGAACTCTGATGATGACTGTCAAGCTTTTCATTATCTTTTTGTGTCATTTAGAAAAAAACTCCCTGCAAATTTCATAGAGGTATTACATTTATGTGCTAATAATTGTAAAATAACAATAATAATAACTTTAGAAAGTAGAAATGAAAAATGTTGTTAGTAAGAATAGCAAAATAAAAAAAATAAATAAAATTCTGCAGGTACCTCTAACCTCTGATCAGCTCTATGAAACAAAAATCTGTGTGGGACATTTGGCTTGTCCTCAGGATGGCTGTTAACATAATAGAAAATATGAGTGGACCTCATTTTGAGTGATACATTTTACTAAGTATAGTCAATCAACATCTTGGGCTATTTCGTAGTTCTAGAATTTTTTTTTACCCTGAGAGAACTTTCAAGTATTGTTGACCATATATTGAAGTCTCTTTTCTTAATATCTGAGTGTAGTTTTTGAATTGATATCTCTTTTTACTAAAAATGGAGATGTGAAGAGATGTAGAATCAAATATATCATAAAATATGATAGTCAAGTTTTAAACTATAAAAGGCTTATGTTAGATCTGGCGAGTGATGACTTCAAGAAATTCATTTTTTTTCTTTTCTTATTTAAAACTGATAGTAGCAAGAACAATGATTAAATCTACCTATTGAGCTCTGCAAAGAAACTTTTTAGAAAACAGCATCGTATGTGCACAAACCTAGCTACAGAGGTAGCTTCAGTGTGTGCTCTGCATTTACTAATTGGTGATCCTTTATAGACTACCCATGAATGGAGATTTTCTTTTAAATAAACTATGTTATTAAGTCTTCATTTACTATTCCTCACAACACGAAACTAATCCACGCATATGGCACTGTTTAGCTATAGGTCAAAAAGACAAATATACAACTTCAGAGTTGTTAGATTTTAAAAATCACCATTGCACGCAGTTGCATCATTGAGTGGATTCTTCGGTTTACTGTTCATGAAATGCAGCTGCTGTTTTTCACCAGGGAGATCTCACCAACTGTCACTTGAATTTGGCACCACTCCTGCTGGGTGTGCTGGAAGCGTGACCCAGGCCAGACAGCAAAGGCCAAGTGACAGTGAGCATGGTCCCACAGGAATCGTTGCCTCATGCACTTCCTCATTCTTTCAGTGGCAACTTGGTGATGTCTGTCCCCACCCTTTCCAGCCAATCCTTCTCTCCTCACTGCTGGAGCTGTGCCAATTCTTCATCATTTTCTTTGCATGACCAACTCAGTTTTGGACCAGGGGCAGAAGGTTCTAATTTTCTGCATGTGCCTCCCTCCAGCCCCAAGCTCGAGGTGCAGCAGCTTTGGTGCTGTCCTTAGGGGTGCCTTCTTCCTGGGCTCAGGGCTGCTTCTGCTCCTGAGTTGCCACAGTATCCAGTGCTTAGCTTCTGCAGCTCTGATTCTCAGCTATATCACTCAAATTTACCAATGAACTGAGCTCTCAAAAGATTTACATAGAAAACAAAAACAAAAGGTGGAGAGGAACTTTTGAAATTCCTAATGCTAAGAAATTCTAGCCCTTCCAAAGCTCAATTTTTCTCTTCAGTCAGATCTATTCTTTAAAGCTATGCTATGCCTTTTTAAAACCTCTGTCCAGACCCCTTTGGCTGCTCTGCATTCACTCTGGCAGCTGCATTGGTCAGATTCCACATCCAACCTTTCTTTTGTAAGGGGCAGAGTAGTGTGCAAAGGAGTGTACATACTCAGACACTGGGGACTTTCTTGGACCTGTCAGCAGGTCAGTTTGCTTAGTGTCACTGAAATCGTTCATGACTAAGGACAAGAGGGCAGAGAGAGGGCATGGTACCTCCATCTGGAACTTGGAAGCTTCTTAAAGGAACACATGCTATTTTGGGAGATTCTAGGGGCTTGGCAGGGCTACCTGGTACTCTGCTTCCCAACTATACTAAGACCTGTGGACTTGGTTCTCTGGCTGTTGTGGTTAATCCTGAAAGCAATGCTTGGACATGGCACAGCAGTGAGGAACACAACATAAAAATCTGGGTGACAGCCTAGAGAGAGGCGATAGACGTGTGCACTTAAATAAGCAAGATTTGGGCTTCTGGGTTAGCTCAGTGGCTTAAGCACCTGTGCTGACAGTCCTAGGCAGGCACAAGGGATAGCAGCTTGATCCCCCACACCCACCCTTAAGGCAGCCTGAGCCAGCTTTAAAAAAAAAAAAAAACCCAAAACAACTTCAAACATCACTGTTTAGATTTTGTAACTATTGGGCCAGCGAGATAGCTCAGCAGATAAGCACCTGCTTAGTCAAATGTAGTAACCAGGGTTTGATCCCAGGCACCATATGCTGCACCAGCCCCATCTCCAGGTGCCCTGAGCCACCTACTGAGACCAGGCATCAGGGAACATGCCTGTCATCCCAGCGCTGGGCAGGCTGTATCACCCCAACATAAATAGGGCCCACCCTCTCAACTGTAGTTCATAGTTTCTTCCTCTGGAGCACTCAACTCTGTCCCGCCTCCCACTACTCTTGCAAAAGCTCTGGGGGAAATTCAAGGAAAGTGGCTCCCTGCCTGATTTTTTGCATATGTGCAATATCATTTGACAGACATGCTCTGTTCCTCCAGGCCTTTTTACACCAGGCCCTCAAGAACCTGTTTGCGTGTGTCTAGGGAGGCCCCAGAACCTGTACGTTTATTTCAAGTACCATATGTGTAGGTGTTGAGTGTCCCTAGGCCACATTATGGGAAGTACTGGCCTTGGTTTTTCCACTGTGCGGGGAGGGACACAGGCAAAGAGAAAGTCAGCTTTCTTTAACTCTTTATGTGCCAAGAAGATGTGTAACTATGAGGGTGGCATGGGTTGAACTGTATTGTCTAAAAGGGATATATTGAAATCTTTACCCCTTGGGCCTCAGAATGTGACCTCATTTGGAAGTAGAATCTTTATAGAGGTAATCAATAATCAAATGAGTGCATTCATCTGGGCCCTTGCTGTGATGTACTTATTAAAGAGGAAATTTGGACTCAGAGCTGGAAATGTGCAGAAGAGACCCTGGGAAGAGATGGCCCTGAGACTGGAAGGACGTGCCTACCAGTTGGCCGTAGATGTCAGAGCCTGCAAGAGGGAAGAGTATTCTCTCCTAAAGCCCTCTGAGAGTGTGGCCCTGCCACAGCTCTGTCTTGGAACTTCTAGCCTCCAGAACTGTGAGACACTACATTTCCATTGTTCTTTAAAAATCACATTGTTTAGATATTTTACATAGCATCCCGGGAAACTAAGGCAGTTTGTTAAAGTATTCTGTGATGTTGAGACAGAGAAGGAGCACCCTCTGTGTGGAGGCATGCTTGGCCTTCCTGGGCAGGGAGGTCTGGGCTAACCACGGATCCCTGTGGGTTCTCTGCTCCTCACACAATGCTTCACCTGGCTTCTGGCTTCCAAGCTGACTCAGAAGTGTTACAGTTCTAAGCCTCTACCTGGAAGATACCTTCAACAACAACAACAAAAAAGTCTAACCAACAGAAGGATGTGTTCAGCTTTCACAGCTTCCCCCTTTTACTGTTCTATTTGTGAGCCACTTGGATTTATCCTGGGATAAAGTGTGAGGTAGGGCACTCGTGTTGCTTTCACGCAGGAGACTGCATAGTTGTCTTAAATGTGTGCATCAAACAGAGCCTATAAAAGAGATGTATTTTAAAGACTTTTATAGCTGATGTTTAGGAAGTTTGTTAATTTTTCTTCCAATTTTGAAGAGTTTTAAAGTGAGATTAAAGAGTAGGACGTTAACTTACATGGTTATTTTTCCAAATTTTGGAGTAAAAAAAGAAAATGAATGATCTACTCAGAGTTACACATTTTGATTAACTTATGTTAACTGAACATACAATGCTTCTTCTCTGTCTTATGGGAAAATATTTAGTAACTTCCCATTCACTTTGGAAATTAAAAGTAAAAATTCATGAGACTTGAGACATTGAGGCACGACCAGTGCTGATGAAGTGGTCGGGTGTTCTATTGTCTTTTCCATGTTAACAAGACAGCATAGGTATTCTCCAAGGCAGAGAAGGATGCACGTCCCAGGTTTGCCTTTTATCTTCTCCTGTGTGTTGTTGTAGGTGTCCCCAAACGGTCTGGTTCTGGGGCTTCAGTGTTCCTGCTCCATCTTATTTATTTATTTATTTATTTATTTATTTATTTATTTATTTATTTATTTATTTATTGGTGCCGAGGATTGAACTTGGAACCCTGCGCTTGCCAGGCAAGCACTTATTCAACTGAGCTATCTCCCTGGGCCCTTCCTTTTAACTTACTGGAATACTTAGTGCACAAAGAGCTTTTGGCAGGCATTTTTAGAGTTATGAGTTCTCAATGTCTTTCTAAAGGCTTTGAATATGAAAATATTCCATTTTCACTCTGCAGGACCAACAAAGGTCACATTTTCACCAGTATACCTGAAACCAAGCTAGTTGTTTTCCCCTTTCTCCCCTTCACCAGAAAGCGCCTTTGTTTCTCCTGGTCCTCTCTCGTCCTTCAGGACCTACACCTGCCTTCTGATCCAATATTGCATTCCCCTGCACCAGGCATTTTCCCCTTCACTGTGTGCTGTTACGCCATTCTCTTCAGTGTCTCTGGATTCATGGTTCTTCACCATTTCACTATTACCAGCTTTGCTGTATCCTATTTTTTCCAGAACCAGACTAGCACACCACCTTGCTAAGTGATCTTTTTACATTCCAGCATCTCTTCTCTTCCATCTATTTATTATGGTCAAAACACAACAAGTAAAAAAATGGTTTTGGTAAGTCAACCTTCCAAAATGCCATACTCTCTGCATGGGTATTTCTAGGGCCTCTACAACAAAGTATGACAAGCAGTTTGGCTTAAAGCATCAGGAATGCATTCTCAAACATCCTGGAAGCTAGCAATTTGACCAAAGGGTCCACCTCTGACTCCTTCAAGCATGTGTCTGGTGGCAGCTGGGCATCTTTGATGCTCCTTAACTCACAGCTGCATCTCGCTAACTGTGGCCACTATGGTAACAACACCTGGTATTCCTCCTCAGTGTCTGTATCCAAATTCCACTCATGTAAAGGCACCATACATCTTGCATTAGGTTGGACATAATCGTGATTGGACTACATCTGCAAAGACCTTGTTCCCAAGCTAGTAGTTAGAGGTTTCAGGTGAAAATAAATTTTGGAACTACAACTATTCAACTGAAACATTAGCACTGGGACTTTGTTTATGTATTGATTACATTAAAAAATAAGTGAGAACGGGGCCCAGCAGGATGGCTCAGATGTCTAAAGCGCCTGCAAGCGCCTGCAGGCGGCTGCAGGGACTGCAGTTCGATCCCCAGTACCACATGCTGCGCCAGTCCTGCCCTCAGGGCAGGATGAGCCGGCCATACAAATAAATAAACAAACAAATAAAAGTTCTGAATCAAGAAAAAAATTTAAAAAAATAAGTGAGAATGTCTTATAAAGCATAAATTGTAGAGCTAGATTATGCGGTAAGATGCCTACCCTTACTTTAGGATAACATTTTTTGGACAGGCCCCTGGGGCAGGTGTCTGTAGAAAGGGTCTTATTTGCCTTCT
>PVJA010048305.1:0-14263 GCA_004027025.1 Myocastor coypus | reverse complement strand
GATCCTCCTGCCTCAACCTCCCAAGTGCTGGGATTACAGGCGTGCGCCACCACGCCCGGCTTTTTCCTCCTTCTTAAAAGAGTATTTTATAGATGTTCTCACTCAACACTTAGAATATATGATCCCATTCTCTTTTAGCTTTGGGACATCTACTTTGCTGCTACTTAGAAGTGTACTATGAGTCCTGTTGCTGTGGTGCTTGTTGTTCTATTTTCGCTCTTGTTTCAGTGGAATGTTCAGGGAGTCTTGCAATTTCTTAAATGTTTAGGCATGTATTTCTTTGTCATTTATTCTAACTTTGCAGATGTGTTTCATAGCTCAGTAAATTCATTGTTTTAACTTATAATTTGTGGAAAATTCTGGACCATTATCTTCTTAAATATTGCCTCTCTTATTCTTTCTAATTTTTCTTTCTCAGAATCTAGTCAGTCATATTTTGGACTCATTCATTCTTTTATATGTCATGGCATCTCATTGATATTTTCTATCTCATAGTTCATTTTGGGCAGTTCCTTCTGATATGTTGTTTAGTTTACCAGTTTTCTCTTCATCTATGTCTATCTGTTTAGTCTTTCCATTGAGTTTTTTTTTCAAGAATTGCACTTTCATTTGTGCAAGTTCCATATATTTTACTTTCCAATATACTTAACCTTGATAATCTCTCATTGCTTTGCTATTCTTTGTGATTTTATCTATTGCTTATTTAAATATGTTCATATAATTTTTGTTCAACCAGTACTCACTGTTTGCATGAATATGAAACTGTAAATGTTTACATCTAGACCACAAAATATACTCTGAGCATATATTCTTCATTGTATATATATCTTGTTTTCCTAGGAATTGATAATTGTGTTTTGTTTTCTTTTATCTAGTGTTGTATAGTATGTATTACTGTTTTTTCTCTGAAATTCTTTTTAAAATCCAAATCATATTGTGTCCCTCTTCTGCTGCTAATTATACCGTGGCTTCCAGCTCCCTCAGGACAAAAGCCAATGCCTTCACAATAGCCGAAACGTCTCCTCATAATCTGGTTCCCTTTATTTCTCTGACTTCATCTCCTGTCACTTTCCCTGTCACTCACTTTTCCAGCTACTTGGCCTCCTTCGTGCCCCTCAAGCATGCCAGGTACCTGCCCTCTTCAGGGATTTGTACTTGCTATTCTTCCTGCCTGGATCATCTTTTCTCCTACATAATCTGATGACTTGCCCAAGTATTTCCATTGTCTTCAGATGTCACTTCCCTGATCAACATATATAAAATAGCACCATTCGCCTGCATTTTTAAATCTCTGTATCCTGCTTTGTGTATGATACCTTTCTACAAAGCTCTGATCACCACCTGAAATTTTATTTATATGTTTATTGTGGTTAGTATTTGTCTCTCCCTGACTGTAAGCTCCACAAAGCAAGGCTTTCTGTTTGTTCACTGCTGTATCCCCAGTGCCAAGAACAGTACATAGCAATTCAATAAATATTTGTGGAATAAACTGAATGAATGCATGAATAACTTCATTACTGTGAACGATAAAGAGAAATGCCTTGAAAATAGGGTGGGCTAGAAGACTTTAATGCCATGCTAAGGATCTTGGATGCCATTGTTCAGAAGGTGGGGCTGAGAATAAGCATTGAGGACAGCTCCTGGATTCATCTGAGAAGCAAGCTCTCATGTGGTGAAATAGTCTATGACTGTCCTCTTCAACTCACAAAACTGGGCTTGTTCTCTTGCCATTTTGTTGCTTGGTGATAAACAAGGTCCACTGGGATCCCAGCTAGCGTCCTCCTTTCTCTTGGTCTGTGCAGAACTGTTTCTTGTCCCCTCACTCCACCCCCCCCACCTCCCAGCCAACCAGATAGTTCTCATTAGACATTTATTTGTGTGCTTGAGGGGAGGGGATAATGTAAAGCTGGTATAATGTGTGGTACATAGAAAGTGTTAAAATTATGACCACAGGAAGGTAAGTTTCAAATCAAAAGGACTTTTCTCCATTGTCAGAGTGGGATTTCAGGTCCCACTTTGACCCTTTCCCCCTTGGGAACTAGCCAGACTCCAGTTTTGCCTTTGGGTGACTTGGATACTAAATTTTTTATCTAACATGTGAGCTATTTTTCTGTCACTCACTGATTTCATCAGGGTATCATCCATATACACATACCCCTGTGGCATGCCACAAGAGACTTCCCTCTCTAGATCAACAGGAGTTTGCTGATCATTATCACACTTGCTTTAATCATCCAAGTTCAGTTGAGCAGAGTTTGAATGACCACTTGCTATATTTTAGGCCTTCTGCTCCACACTGAATACAGAGCGATAAGCTAGGTGTGTTCCTAGACACAGCACCATAATTTCAGGGCAGTGAGGTCCATGGAGTAACAGTGGGTGTTGCAGTAAGCTGTGAGAGCTCCGAAGGAACCCACAGCCAGCTCAGGAGGCCAGGAAGATTTCTTGGAAGAGATGGCATATGAACTGATTCTTAAAAGATGGATAGGAATCATCCATTTGATTAACGGGAGGAAAGGCTAATCCAGGCAAAAGGTACACCATGGCCAGGGACCTAAAGATGGGAAGTGACATGGTGTAGAGTGCCCTGCTCATACTCACAGCTCACCTGTCATTCCATAGGACATTCCAAAGTCTTGCATCCTAGGAGACTTGGTCTTTTATTTTTTTATTTTTCTATATAGTTCAGGCTGGGTTTGAGTTCGCTGTATACCCCAGCTGGTCTTTTTTTTTTTTTTTTTTTTTATCTTTTTGAGACAGGGTCTTGCTATGCAGTTCAGAATGGCCTTGAGCTCACTTTTGTAGCCCAGGCTGGTCTCAAATTCGCACTGATGCTCCTGCCTCAGCCTCCCGAGTGCTGGGATTACAGGCGTGCGCCACCACGCCCAGTTAACCAGGAGAATTTAGAACAAATATCTGAAAGTGTTTTTATGTGGTTCATTCTACCACTGAGAATGTGAATTAGCTTGTGGCAGCAGTCCTGCCTCTTTAGCAAGTGTGTCCCCAACTTGAAGTCATAGTATATAACGGGTTATATACTATATACAGGTTAGTTGCTAAGAAAAAAAGCATTATGAAATGCTTAGGAAATCCCTCTCCCTGTCACTGCTTCCTGATTTGCTATTATTCTGCACCAATGAGGAAATAGCCAACATAGGCCACCCCCAGAGGACTGGCCTTTAAATGATGCTTCCCATTTTCCCATTGAATTCTATCCCATTGTGACTACTTAAGTAGATAGATATCCCATCCCCTAAAGTGCCCAAACAACTACTTTAAGTTGTGGACCTTGTATTTTTGTGGATAACTTTTATTTCCAAGATACTAGGGGAACACACAGAACAGATACACTGTTTTGCCCCACTGCACTAAAGAAGCAATTCTCCCTTCAATTTCTTTGGCATGAAAGTAATAATGGTATTCACGGTAAACATAAGTACAGTACATACTTCATACCAGGCACTAAACCTTTTATGTATATGAATTTATTTAATAGTTTCAGTAACTACAGAATAATCCCCATTTTTACTGAAAAAGAAACTAATGTAGGTAGAGGTTAAATAATTTATGAAAGGGCAGATGGGAAATTGAACCCAGGCAGTCTGGCTCCAAAGCCCACCACACTACCATTCTTGCAAGTGACAGAACTGTGGCAATGACTCATGCTTGCATGCCAGAGAGGCTTCTACTCCTATCATCTACACAAACTTTTTCTCATATGTCATGTGCTTTGTAATGGTGGTACCTTTGATTAAATCTGTCATCAGTGAGAGTTTTTCAGTACAGCTGACATCCAAATATACGTATTTTAAAGCAAAAACTATACAGGGAGAAGAATGATTGAAAATGAAGATACTGAGCCAGGCATGGTGGCACAATAGATATTATTATTATTTTTATTTTTTAAATTATTTTTTATTTTATTTTTTTCTTGTTTCAGAACTTTTGTTTGTTTGTTTATTTATTTTTATGGCCGGCTCAGCCTTCCCTGAGGGCAGGGCTGATGCAGCATGTGGTGCTGGGGATTGAACTGTAGTCCCTGCAGCTGCCTAAGCTTTCCTAAGCAGGTGCTTTAGACCACTGAGCCATCCTGCTGGGCCCTACAATAGATATTATGAAAGGAAAATGAACTGTTCAAAAGTAAAGAACAAGCTGGGCATGGTGGTGCACGCCTGTAATCCCAGCACTTGGGAAGCTGAGCCAGGAGGATCGCTGCAAGTTCGAGACCAGCTTGGGCTACAAAAGTGAGCTCAAGGCCAGCCTGAACTGCATAGCGAGACCCTGTCTCAAAAAAGACAAAAAACAAACAAACAAACAAACAACAACAACAAAAGTAAAGAACCAGATGAGAGAAATGAGGAAAGAAAAGCAGGAAACATATATACACACACAAGATACCTAAGATAATTGCACTACTAATTTTTAATGGCTTATTGAAAGGAACAGTTAATACTTAGCTTTTTTAAAAGAATTTTTTATTTTATTTATTTATTTTTTTCTTGTTTCAGAACCTTTATTTGTTTATTCACTCATTTTTATGGCCAGCTCAGCCCACCCTGAGGGCAGGACTGGTGCAGCATGTGGTGCCGGGGATTGAACCGCGGTCCCTAAAGCCACCCAAGCTTTCCCAAGCAGGCACTTTAGACCACTGAGCCATCCTGCCGGGCCCCAATACTTAACTTTTTTGACCAATTTTACATGCAATTTAATCATTGTCAATGTTCTATCTTGCTTTGAAATTCTGTGTTGTTTTTAAAGTTTCTTTTTAATGTTTTGTATTTTTTTAATGGGCTAGCCAAATAGCTCAGCAGATTAAAATGCCTGCAAGCAGGCCCAGGGGCCGGGGCTTTGAACCCCAGGTCTGCTGTACTGGCCTCGCCCTCAGGGCATTCTGAGATGGCAATTTAGACTGGTCATGGTGGTGCACACCTATAGTCCCAGCTCTTGGGAGGCTGTAACGAGTTCATTCTAGTAGTGAGACCCTGAACACCCTGTAGACCCTTCCCTAAAATACAAAAACAAAAAACAAAAAATTATGAAAAACATGTAGTTGAAGTAAGGAACATAATGGGATGGGATAAATAGTAGGTTGACTGCAGTCATAGAATAGCTTTAAAGATCAGATTGAGGAACTTTCAAAAAGCATCAAGAAAGAATAAAATGTAGAAAATATTAATTAAAAATAAAAGAATTTAAGCATATTATTTTTAGCATCCTGATATAGACTTAAAGAATGTGTGTAAATAACCAGGAGAAAACATTTGAAGACGAGACAAATATCCCAGCATTAAAGTCTGCATCTTACATCCATTTTGTTTCTATATATAAGCAGATAGTTATAAAATGATTATTTTTATCATTAAAATTGGCAGTAGTGGTTATCAGACTTCAGATTCTTTGGTCTTTAAGCACAAACTTGCACCAGCGGCTCTCCAGGCAGCTTGCAGGCCTTCGGTGTCAGACTAGTGCCACATCCCTGAGCCTTTCATTCTGAGGCTTGCAGCATCCTGGGCTGAGCATCCATCCATTGGATCCTCTGGTTTTCTAGTGTACAGTTGGCTAGTGTGGACGGTCCTGCCTCTGCTCCTGAAAGCATACAGAATAAATTACCTTTCATAATTATGTTGGAAAACATAGCCTTTAAAGTCAGTTACCTAAAATTGCTACAAATTGAAAAGCTTCTGCACATCAAAGAAAACAACCAACAGAAGAGAACAGTTTTTCTGTAGAATGGGGACAAATGCTAACTGTTCCTCAGACAGAGGACTAATATCTAGAATACGTAAAGTAAAAAGTTTAGATCACCCAAAATAAAAGACTCAAAAAATAGGCAATTCATGGGAAACATTATTAGTTGATAGTCCCTCAGACAAAGGACTTCTATAGAGAACATATAAAAAAAATTTAAAAATCACGCCCCAGGGACCGTTGTGATAGCTCACTGGACTAAGCTTAGGAAAGCACAAGGACACGATTTGATCCCTGGTACCACATGTCATTCTAGCCCCGCCCCCAGGGCAGGCTGAGCTGGCCAGAGTCTGGGCATAGTGGCACATGCCTATAATCCAGGCACTAGGAAGGCTGAAAACAGAAGAATCACTATGAGTCCGAGCTGCATAGTGAGACCCTGCAACAACAAAATACATTAAAAATCAGGCCTCAAAATTCAAAGACAATCAAAAACTCGATGTCCAAAATGAATATGCACTTCTCAGATGAAGAAGTACAAATAGCAAATGAATTATGAAAAAATGTTCAACATCATTGGTCATTTGAGAAATGCAAATTGAAACAATACTAAGATTCCATCTCACCCGAGAAAGAATGGCTAACATCTAGAAGTCAGCCAATAACAAATGCTAGAGGGACTGTGGGGGAAAAGGAACCCTTCTCCACTGTTGGTGAGAGTGCAGACCAGTACAACCACAATGGAAATCAATTTGTAGAGTCCTCAGAAAGCTAGGATTGGAGGTCTTGTTCAATACCCATCTATTCTCCTCCTGGGCACTTCTGCAGAAGAACTGAAAATACCATACTACAGTGGTTTATGTGTACTCATGTTTATAGTAGCACAATTTGTTATAGCTAAATCTTGGAAACAACCAAAGTGCCCATAAAGTGAGGAATGGATTAAAAAGATGTAATATATTTTATTTTTTTTAAAGAATACAAAATAGTAAAAAAATTATTAGAAACAATAACATTTCCACAAAATAATAGGAATTCAACAGTAGTTGCTGTATTGCATGGTGTTATCTTCAAATTAATTGTTTAGGTTAACCGATGTAAACATGCAAAATTGGTTGAAATAAAACTACCAGCCCCACCCCTGTGGGCACTGTGAGACTGCAATTGAAATGGAGTGGTGGCACACCCCGACAATCCCAGTGAGTCTGATCTGTGTAGTGAGACCCTGGAGACCATGTACTAAATACATAAAACAACAACAAGAACAAAACTTATAAAAATTAGAATTTTTAAAAATTTATTTATTTATTTATTTATTTTCTTGTTTCAGAACCTTTGTTTGTTTATTCACTCATTTTTATGGCTGGCTCAGCCCGCCCCGAGGGCAGGGATGGCCCAGAATGTGGTGCCAGGGATCGAACCATGGTCCCTGAAGCCACCCAAGCTTTCCCAAGCAGGCGCTTTAGACCACTGAGCCATCCTGCTGGGCCCTGAAACTTATAAAAATTTAAAAAAATAATAATAAAGAGAAAAAATGATGTGATATTTTTATATGATGGAGTATTACTCAGCTATAAAGATAAACTCAAGGCTTTTTATGGGTAAATGGATTCTAGAGACCATACTCATAAGTGAAATAAATCAGAACCACATGTGTAAACATTCTCTTGTCTCCCTAGTGTAAGAACCTGAAAGAGTAAATAAAATCCAAAGGGTCCAATAAATACTGTAAAAGGAAAGAAGCTATTCAAAGGGATGGACCAACTGGGATGAAGGAAAGGAGAAAAGAAAGAAGGGAAATATATGTATATGTATGTGATATCATATATATATATATATATATATATATATATATATATATATATATATTTGGATAATTATCTGGCGAATTTCTACTGGTCTATGGGAAAGAACAGTTAATCTTTAATTTTTTTCATTTTGTTTTTTTATAATTTTGTGTATTTATATTTGATAATCTGAACAACTAATTTGAAGACAACAGTCTACAATATCACAACCATTGTTGAATTCCAATCATTTTGTTTAGTGAATTTTTTTTTTTTTGTACTGGAGATTGAGCTTAGGACCTTACATTTGCTAGGGAGGTACTTATGCCACTGAGCTATATATCTATATATACCCCCAATTCTCTATCTCTCTCTGCTTTTGTTTTTACTTTTTAAAGAATTATTTATTTATTTATTTATTTTTCTTGTTTCAGAACCTTTGTTTATTCACTCATTTTTATGGCCAGCTCAGCCCGCCCCGAGGGCAGGGCTGGCACAGCATGTGGTACTGGGGATTGAACCGTGGTCCCTGAAGCCTCCCAAGCTTTCTCAAGCAGGTGCTTTAGACCACTGAGCCATCCCACCGGGCCCATTGTTTTTACTATTTTTATTTTCTTTAAATATAAAGCAATAAGGGGCCCGGCAGGATGGGTCAGTGGTCTAGAGCACCTGCTTGGGAAAGCTTGGGTGGCTTCAGGGACTGCGGTTCGATCCCCGGCACCACATGCTGTGCCAGCCCTGCCCTCAGGGCAGGCTGAGCCGGCCATAAAAATAATAAGTTAACAAAAGTTCTGAAACAAGAAAAAAATAAAATAAAATAAATTAAAAAAAATATAAAGCAATAAAAAAGTGGAGTAACCAGCTTTCATTAGGAAGCAGAATTGCTTTAAATAAAAATTTAAAAGAACCCCCCCCACACACCAAAAAAAAAAAAGAAAAAAGGCAACTCAAAGCCAGGTGTGTTGGCATAGGTCTGTAATCCCAGCATTCAGGAGGTTGAATAGGAGGATCACCACAAGTTGGAGGCCAGCACAACAGGCGCAGGGACTGAACCCCTGGCCTCTATGCCTGTTTGCAGGCACTTTAATCAACTGAGCTATTTGGCTGGTCAAGACTTATCAATCTTGCAGAAGAAATTTCAAGATAGTCTAATGTTGAGAGGGTTGCATGGCTACTGTTGGGGTCTTTTAGCAATATTTGTGCAAAGGGCCTAGCAGAGCGATTTAAAATGTGAAATTGGTCAGAAAGGAAGCTCCAGTAAGGCTGTTGATGGCAAAGTTAGAGCAGAGAATATCTTGATTTCTGAAAAGAAATAGGAGAATAGAAAAAATGGCCTGAAGTTATACTAAGAAGCAGCAGGACTTCCACCCTTTGCAGCGTCAGAGGCGCAAATATAAAAGAATTTAGTTTGAGAAGACAGCCCCAAAGTACCATGTCCTACAATGGCAGTTGCCTGGAGAATTTGTTCCTAAGAATTAGATTCAGAGTGCTCAGTGGTCCAGGCACTCAACCCCTACCGCCAAGAGAGAAGGAAGCCTGACCACTGCTCCAGCTGGCAGCAAATCCTGGCATCATCCACATGGTGCTACTTAGCTCCATGCAGAATGCAAGAGTTGTGGGGTCAGAAAGGCTTCCACTGAGATTTTAGAAGAAGGCCTGTGAAGCCAAGCAGTGTGTCCCTGAGAGAGTTGTGTGTGAAGCTGTGAGTAGTGAACCTAAATGTGGATACCCCAGAAATTTTGAGAAGCCAGGAACATGGATTGTCTGAGGAAAACTTGAAGGAGAGAGCAGAACAGGCCCCAGAGAGAATCCATGGGAGCTACAGCCACCCACAGTACTATAGGTGTGGAGCCACAGAAGCCCTTTGGAGTTCACATCTCATCACAGACTGCCTCAGATGCTGCACGCAGAACTACAGCATTTGTTTGCACTGCTGGGTTTTGGACTGCCTTTGGTCCTATTCCCTTTATCCCCTATTTGTACCTTTTGGAATGGTAATGTTCATCTTGTGTCACTGCATATTGGAAGTGTTTAAACTTTCATTTGTACAGGAGCTTACAGCTAAGCATTTGCCTTAAATCTCAGAGGAGACTTGGTACTTGAGACTTTTTTTTTGTGGGACTGGAGTTCAAACTCACAACATTACACTTGCCAGGCAGGCACTTGTGCCATGGAGCTATCTCTCCAGCCCCTGTACTTGAGACTTTGTACAGCACTGAAATTGTTAGAACTTTGGCAACTGTTAGGATTTAATACCTTTTGCATATAGAAATGTGCATGGGTGTTTGGGGGACCAGAGGAAGAATGTCATGGCCTATGTCTAGATATACTCCCAAAGTCTCATAGGTGGGGATTTTTCAGAGATAACTGGATACAAAATGTATGATGCTGAGATTAAAGGTGTGTGATTATGAAATGAGTCCACTGATAGGTTAGGTGCCCTAAACCCACTAATGTAGATAGAATATAAAAAGGGCAGAAAGAATTTCCTAAGATTTCTTGGACAAATTTCCTCAATACTTTGTTGCATTGCTACCTTTTTTTTTTTTTTTTTTTTTGCATTGCTACCTTCTGACCACCAGGAACTGTGTCTCCACTGTGATGCCTGTTTGTCATGCTACCCTGCCTTTAAGCCAGCCACTTATGGACTGAAAGCTCTACAAAATGCATGCCAAAATATATGTACTTATTTGTTTGTTTATTTATTAGGAAAGGGTCTACAGGGTGTTCAGGGTCTCACTACTAGATTGGACTTGCAGTGGTCCGCCTGTTTACAGCCTCCCAAGAGCTGGGATTATAGGCATGCACCACCACGCCCAATCTCAACTGCCATCTCAGTGCGCCCTGGGGTGTGAAGCCAGCAGGGAAAGCTTGAGGATTGAACCCCTGGCCCCTGTACCTGCTTCTAGGCACTTTAATCTGCTGAGCTATTTGGCTGGTCCCTGTGTGCCAAAATGAACCTTTCCTATTTTGTGTTTGGGTATTGGGTGTTTTGTCTCAGAAATGAGAAAAATAACTACCATAGTATATCTCATTTGAGTGAGGGAAAGTACAAATAAAATAAAGGCAGAATAGATAAAAACCAGGGGATACATTTCTTTCAAATAGGAAGGGGCCCAGGAAACCAAGGAGAGAGGAGTAGGGGAAAGGGAAGCATGAAGAATCAAGGTATGCCATGTACAGGAATCTAATAAGCACAATGAATAAACATAAACATGAGCTAATAATAACAAAAGTAATAATAATAAAAATAGGAAATGGGATTTAGAGATAGCAGAAGGGAAGTGGGCAGGAAGAGATAAAAGAAAAAAGCTTTGTTATGTACATGACCCTACTCCCATGATTAATGTAAACTTCATTTATAACAAACATATACTATAAGAACAAATAAGTACAAGAAATGATTTGAAAAGTTTTCACCATAAAAATAAATGCTAGAGATAGATTTGTTTCTTATTTAAGCATTATACCATATATATATATATATATAATGTATCAAGATATCACCTTCTATTAATAGAATGTACTATAATAAAGTACTTATTTTTTCTTTTTGAGACAAGGTCTCACTATGCAGTTCAGGCTGGCCTTGTGCTCACTTTTGTAGCCCAGGCTGGTCTCGAACTCGCACTGATCCGCCTAGCTCAGTCTCCTGAGTGCTGGGATTACAGGCTTGTGCCACTAAAGTACTTTCTTTTTTGCAGTGCTCTGATTCACACATGCTAGGTGAGTGCACTGCTGGTGAGTTGCCCACAATCTTTGCTAAATGTTTGTTTTCATGTATCAGCTAAAATAAATTTAATTTTGAAAAAGAAAACATGCGGCTGGGCATGGTGGTGCACACCTGTAATCCCAGCACTCAGGAGGCTGAGGCAGGAGGACTGGTGCGAGTTTGAGATCAGCCTGGGCTGCAAAAGTGAGCTCAAGGCCAGCCTGAACTGCATAGTGAGACCCTGTCTCAAAACAAAAACAAAACAAAACAAAAAATGCAACCCAATTAAAAAGTAGGCAAATGATTTAAACAGCCATTTCACCTAAAAACATATACATATTTCACATAAGTATGTGCAAAAGATGTTCTATACACGTCACCAGGGAAACACTCTACCACTAAGCTACATCCCCAACCCCTTCTTAGGTTTTATTTTGAAAAAGTAGCTCACTAAATTGTTCAGGCTAGCTTCATATTTTCAATCCTCCTGACTGAGCCCCCTGAGTAGCTAAAATTAAAGGTGTTCCCCATTACATCTGGCCTTTAAAAAGAAGTATTTTTTTTCTTCTAGGCCCAGAACAGATAAGAGCCTAAAATCAGACATATAGCCAAATCCTGCAGTTTGTCAAATTAGAATGCCTATTGAAATCACAGGACTGCCCGGTCTCTTATGTGAAAACAAGATTAGGGAAAAGGGCCACTATGACAATAAAACATAAATACCAAAGTAGGACAGGCTTGAGACCCTAAAACTGCAGCCTTCACTGAGCCTCTTGTCATCACAGGCAGCCCTTCCTCCCCAGTCTAATGGGGCTGCTCCCACATGACTTGGGGACCCTTGGATCTCTAGATCTACAAATATCACCCCTTCATTTCTCCAGATTCTTTCCTTCCTTCCTTCCTTCCTTCCTTCCTTCCTTCCTTCCTTGTCTTCTTCTTGTTCTTCTTGTTCTTCTTCTTGTTCTTCTTCTTCTCTTCTTCCTCTTCCTCTTCTTCCTCCTCCTCCTTCTCTTCCTCTTCCTCTTCTCTTCTCCTTGTTCTCCTCCTCCTTCTCTTCTTGTACTGGGGGTTGAAAAGATTCAGATTCTTGATTCTCGTATGCCCTACAGGAAGTAGAGTCAAACCTGTATGTGAGAATTAGCTCTGTGGATGACAGATTAGGACAGTGTTGACTGTGATACAATGTATATAACACAAAATTTGTCAAAGCTATTATTAAATGTACAATTAGATGGCATTAATTACATTCACAATGTTGTACAATCATCACTACCACCCAGTTTGAATACTTTTCACTGTCCTAAGCAGAAACTCTGAATCCATTAAGCAATTATTCCCCATACTCCCAGACTCTGGTTAATCTCTAATCAACTGTATTCATGCCTTTGCCAAGTCAAGATAATCCCATTTATGTGAAATCAATCTTTGTCCTTTGTGCCTGGATTATTTTACTTATAATAACATCCTCAGAGTTCATCCATGTCATAGCACGTGTTGAAACTTCATTCCTTTTTATGGTTAAATAATATTGCAGTACTTGTATATACCATATTTTATTTATGTTTTATCTGTTAATGGATATTTATGTAGTTTTCATCTTTTGGCTACTATGAATAATTTTGCAATGCACATAAGCATGTAAGTATTTCAGTTCTTTTGGGTATATATCCAGGAGTAGACTTGCTAGGTCAAATGACAATTATTTTATATTATTTATTTACTTGTGTGTGTGTGTGTGTGTGTGTGTGTGTGTGTGTGTTGAGAATTGATAATGACTCACATGTTAGGCAAGCCCTTTAACAACTGCAGTCTGTTTAACTTTGTGAGGAACCCACTGTTTCACAGTGGCTGATCCATTTGACAGTCCCACCAGAAATGTACTAGAGTTGCAGTTTTTCCAATAAATTCTCCAATACTTTGTTTTAAAAATTATCATTTATAGTCATCATAGCAGATTATGGCTGACTTGCATTTCCTTGACTGATGATATTGAGTATCTTTTCATGTGTTTCTTGGCCGTTTTTGTATCTTTTCAAGAGAAATAGCTATTCAAATCCTTTGCCCATTGTTTTTTTTTTTTTTTTTTTTTTTGTCTTTTTGAGACAGGGTCTCGCTATGCAGTTGAGGCTGGCCTTGAGCTCACTTTTGTAGCCCAGGTTGGTCTCGAACTCACACCAATACTCCTGTCTCAGCCTCCCAAGTGCTGGGATTACAGGCGTGAGCCACCACGCCCGGC
Organism: Myocastor coypus; assembly: GCA_004027025.1. Taxonomy (NCBI): domain Eukaryota; kingdom Metazoa; phylum Chordata; class Mammalia; order Rodentia; family Myocastoridae; genus Myocastor; species Myocastor coypus. Next base: position 840 of record PVJA010048305.1, on the reverse strand, counting down.
TGCCCATTGTTTGTTTTGTTGTTTTTAGTTACTGGGAATCAAACTCAGGACCTTGCACTTGGTAGGCAGGCACATGTGCCACTGACCTATATATATCCTTGGCCCTGCCTAGTTTATAAATTGGACTTTTTTGTGGTAAATGTGTTTTTTATTGATTTTGAAACAGGGTCTCACTGTGTAGTCCAGGCTGGTCTTGAACTCATGGCAGTTCTCCTGCCTCAGCCTCCCATATGCTGAGATTACAGGTGTGTGCCATCACACATGTGTGGTTGAATTGTACGAGTTCTCTGTACATTCTAGATAATAAGTCCTTATCACTTATATGATTTGAAAATATGTTCTCCTGTTGGCTTTTGGATGTTTTGATAATGTTCTTTGATTTACAAAAATTAATGTTGATGGGGGCTAGGGAGATAGCTCCATTGCACAAGTGCCTGCCTGGCAAGTGCAAGGTCATGAGTTTGAACCCCAGCCCCACCAAAAAAATAATAATAATGTTGATGAAGTCCAGTTTACCTGCTTTGTTCATTGTTCTTGCTTATACTTTTGGTGTCATATTCTAAGAACTCGCTATAAAATCCAAGGTCATGGAGATTAACCTGTACATTTTCTTCTAAAGAGTTTTAGGGTTTTAGCTCTTATATCTAGGTCATTGGTCCATTTAAAAGTTAATGCCAAACCTCGATCCCACGCACAAAAAAAGTTAATGATGTGAGGTAGGGAGTCCAACTTCATTGTTTCCATATGAAAATCCAGTTGTCTAGGCACCATTTGTTGAAGTGATTAGTCTCTTCCCTACTGGATGGACTAGAAACATTTGTCAAACATCATCTGGCTGAA
>PVJA010048304.1:0-14277 GCA_004027025.1 Myocastor coypus | reverse complement strand
AAAAAAAAAAAAAAAAAAAAAAAAAAAAAAAAAAAAAGAAAGAAAGAAAGAAAATGAGTGAATAAATAAGCAAACAAGGTTATGAAATAAGAAAAAATAAATAAATAAAATAAAAAATTCTTAAAAAAAATAGAGCTGGCTCATGAAGTTGTTCCTAGAAACAGAATTTATTTTTCCTAACACAAATTCTTATAATACGAAAAGAAGAGCTGAGTGTGGTGGCCTGTCACTCCAGCACTTGGGAGGCTGAGGCAGGAGGATCTCCATGAGTCTGAGGCCAGCCTGGGCTACACATGGAGACCCTGTCTTCATTTTATTTATTTATTTCTGTGGGGCTGGGGTTTGAACTCACGACCTTGCACTTGCCAGGCAGCCTCTTCTGCCATGGAGCTATCTCCCCAGCCCCTTAGAGGCCCTGTCTTTAAAAGGGGGTGGGAACTGGGCGTGGTGGCTCACGCCTGTAATCCCAGCACTCGGGAGGCTGAGGCAGGAGGATTGGTGCGAGTTCGAGACCAGCCTGGGCTACAAAAGTGAGCTCAAGGCCAGCCTGAACTGCATAGCGAGACCCTGTCCTAAAAAGACCAAAGGAAAAACAAAAGAAAAAGGTGGGGGTTGGGGGCTGGCTCGCTGCTGCAGGTGCCCATGGGTGCACAGACTTTGGGCAAGATCAAAATGCCTTCCTGTGTTTTGTTTCTCCCCTCAGCCTTCAGATTCACCACTCGGTGGTTAAAGGAAAAGCTTCACACTTTGCCATTTTCACACCAGAGAAATGTGAAACATTCTCATGCGCAGAGGCTTCTGTTTCATACCCCAATATTCAAAGTTTGGAGAATGTGTTTGCTGCGTGACCACAGAGAAATGTAAAGCTGGAAGGGACCCCGGAGAATGTCAAACTCAGACTCACTGAGGGCCAAGGAAACTTAGTTTTTGGGGTTCAGTGCTTCAGTTGAACTCGCCCCCTATGGCACAGCGATTCTTGAACAGGCCTCAGGACCCCCGCAGCAGTGCTGGGAGTACACATGGCCACGGGATTTCTGCAGAGCTTGGCACCCATTCATAGGGACAAGCAGGACGGGAACATCTGCAGGCCCCACAGTAGACTTCCAGGAATAGCCGTGCAATGCAGGAGCGCCACTTAAAATGGAACTGGGGCACGGTGGCACATGCCTGTGATCCCGGCCTTCAGGAGGCTGAGGCGGGAGGATCGCTGTGAGTTCAGACAGTGAAGCCCTGCCTCAGAGACAAAAAGATGTGCATGTGGAAGCTGGAAGCTGAAGCGCATGTGATCATCCCGGCCCTGGAGCTCAGGGGTGACCTAAGGATCACACGTGTGTCTGCCCCTCAGGCTGAGCTGTGGGCTCTGGGCTTCTCAGGTCGCACTCTCCTTCGGTCTGTCCACCAACATTTGGGAGGAAGCAAGAGCGGGGAGGCAGTGCTGGTGTCTCCCTCTGCAGCCTGCTTGGCTATGGTGACACAGAGCTGCCACCTTCATCCCTGCTGCTTGGAACTTGGGCAGTGCCTGGTGCTTTTCGTTTATTTCCTTTTTACAGAAAACAGGCCAGATAGAACGCTGTCTCCTGATGGAGAGGAAGGAAGAAAGAGGAGGAGGAGGAGGAGGAGGAGGGCCCAGGGGCTCCACACCTTTCTTTTTTTTTTTTTTTTTTTTTTGTCTTTTTGAGACAGGGTCTTGCTATGCAGTTGAGGCTGGCCTTGAGCTCACTTCTGTAGCCCAGGCTGGTCTCGAACTTGTACCAATCCTCCTGCCTCAGCCTCCCGAGTGCTGGGATTACAGGCGTGAGCCACCACGCTCAGCTTTCCACACCTTTCTTTAGACACTCGGGAGGGGAGGTTGAGCCACACGCCCCTCTGCCCGAGAGCTTCTGCACGCAGCTTGCCTCAGTGCCTGGTATTCTTGAGGCGACAGAAGCTTCTTTCCATCAGTGCCCAGTTTAAAGCTACTGGCTCCTTGGGTACAGGATATCTCCGCCAGACACTGGCATGGCCCAAAGTGGCTCATATCCTATAGTGACACGAGGGTAAGGGCACAAGCCTAAGGCCCACTAGATGGCATTTTCTCTTTTATACAAATGAATAGGTTGAAGGGGCTGGGGGGATAGCTTCGCGGCATGGGTGCCTGCCTGGCAAGTGCAAGGTCGTGAGTTTGAACCCCAGTCCTGCAAAACAAACAAACAAACAAATAAATAAATAAAACAAAAACAATGAATCGGTTGATTTGCTTATTTTCTTTTCTCCATTTTAGGGGTGGCTTTTAAATTGTATTTTGATTTTTTTTTTTTTTTTTTTTTTTTTGTCTTTTTGAGGCAAGGTCTCACTATGCAGTTCAGGCTGGCCTTGAGCTCACTTTTGTAGCCCATGCTGGTCTCGAAATCACACTGATCCTCCTGCCTCAGCCTCCCGAGTGCTGGGATTACAGGTGTGTGCCACCATGCCCAGCAATTTTGGATTTTTTTTTAATTTTAAATTTTATTTTTTTCTTGTTTCAGAACTTTTGTTTGTTTGTTTATTTATTTTTTATGGCCGGCTCAGCCTGCCCTCAGGGCAGGGCTGGTGCAGCATGTGGTGCCAGGGATCGAACCACAGTCCCTGCAGCCGCCCAAGCTTTCCTAAGCAGGTGCTTTAGACCCCTGAGCCATCCTGCCGGGCCCCTAAATTGTACTTTGTATTTTATTTATTTTTTTGAGTTGGATCTCTATGTAATTTTATCTTTTTTTCTTTCTCCTTTCCTTCCTTTCTTTCCTTTTTCTATTATGGTTGGCTCAGCCTGCCCTGGGGGTGGTGCTGGAGATTGAACTGTGGGTTCCTGAAGTTGCCTAAGCTTGCCTAAGCAGGTGCTTAGACCACTGAGCCATCTCACCGGCCTCTATTTTATTTTATTTTATATTTTATTTTATTTTATTCTATTTTATAGCTGGCTCAGCCCACCTGGGGGCAGGACTGGCGTGCTGTACCCACCAACCCCCTCCCTCTATGTAATTTTAGGCTGCTCTTAAACTCATTTTGTAGCCCAGGATGGCTTTGAGCTCTAGGCGATCCTCCTGCCTCAGCCTCCCAAGCACTGGGTTTCCAGGTGTGCACCGCCATGGCCAACTCATTTTATACTTTAAACATGTTAGAAGCCGGGCGTGGTGGCTCACGCCTGTAATCCCAACACTTGGCAGGCTGAGGCAGGAGGATCAGTGTGAGTTCGAGACCAGCCTGGGCTACAAAAGTGAGCTCAAGGCCAGCCTGAACTGCATAGTGAGACCCTGTCTCAAAAAGACAAAAAAACAAAAACAAAAAACAAACAAACAAAAAAAACATGTTAGACACCTACAGGATTCTACAGTGGAACTGTTGCACAAGTCGGCTGCCCTGTCACCCCCCACCCTCCACAGGTCACAGTTTTCATTCGTGTTTGGCTTCCCTTTCCACTGTTTCTTTCTGAAAACTATAAGCGAGTCCCGTTCGTTATGTTTGGGTCTTTAATTTGCTCTGAGCTGAAGGACTCGGGTGCTCTTTCGGAGTCTCTGGATGTCCCAGTACGTGCGTGCGTGCGTGCGTGCGTGCGTGTGTGCGTGCACGCGCTTGCGGGTGTGTGTACTGTTTGAAAAATGTTCTGCCTCCTTCAGGGACAGAAATCTGTTGCCTGTACTGAGAGCCAGCTGCTGGCCTGGCTGCAGAGCCAGCGTCCATCCATACAGAGCCAGCGAGGATTCTGTCCAATTTATTTAAAGCACACGGTGGTGATATTCCACCCCAAGGGGCTACAGGCAGCGGAAGCGGCACACTGCAAAGCGATGTCTGAAACAAGAGCGAAAGTGTTCCTGGCAAAACGAGGGAGTTCTCCTTTATCAAGAGAGCAGAAGGGAGCATGAGCGCAGGCCTGCAGCTAGCGCACCCCTCCGCCCCCAGGTGGCCGAGCCTCACAGGCTCTGCTCTTGGAGCCCTGGACGGCCTCTTCCTCTGGGCCCAGGGCGAGCGGGCCCCAGGGAGAGTGGGGCCCCTCGCAGTTCAGCCCCGCAGCTGCGCCGCGTCTCAGGCTCGGTCCTCCTCGCGCAGAGGCTTCTTTAAATTGGCAAGTGCAGGGCTCCTGCATCTGAGCCCCAGGAAGAAGCTGATCTCAGGCAGCACCTCCAGCCTCCGCCTCCGCCTCCGCCTCCGTCCAGCAGAGAGGGCTCCACAGCCCTGGGGCCCGCTTCGCCAGCACCTCCTGCAGGGAGGTGGATACAGCTTTGCCCAGATTGTAGCTTCCCTCCCAGAAAACAGGGGACCGCTGCTGTCGGGAAGAGAGCCGCAGTTGGGCCGGAAGATGTCCACGTCGCTACAGAGGGCGGGAGGGCTCCTTCTGGTCCTCCAGGAGGAGGAAAAGGGCATCCTTGGACAGCTGGGCTCTGCAGAGCCTGACAACAGAGGCTTTCTCCAGGCTGCTCGGCTCCTCATTCTGTGGACTTCCTCACACTAGAAGGGGGTCAGGAGGTGGAGGGCGGGAAAAGGGGTGCGCAAGGAACCGGAGGCGTGCGTGAGTGCCACACTGTACGGTTCAGGACATCCTGCTCTGGACCAGAGCCGTCCTAACCTCCAGCCTGGGGCAGGCTGGGATGGACAGGTCCCCAACGTCAGGCGGCTCCTAGCACAGAGGCATAGGCCTCTAAAACATAAGACACTGAAAACCTCTTTTAAAAACAGAGAGATGAAAAGATGTGTTCTGCTGGGTGCCCACCTGCAATCCCAGCGCTCCAGCACACACAGGTGGCAGCAGGAGCGCAGGTGCAGCACAGCCAACTTAGTTGCTGTCTTAAGTCTTAATGAAAAAAAAGTCCAGACAGGGCTGGGGGCTGGGGGTGTATTTCCAGATGAAAGCTTTGGAGTTAGCTCCCAGTACCAAAAAAAAAAAAAAAAAAAAAAAAAAAAAAAAAAAAAAAAAAAAAAAAAAAAAAAAAAAAAAAAAAAAAAAAAAAAAAAAAAAAAAAAAAAAAAAAAAAAAAAAAAAAAAAAAAAAAAAATAGAAAGAAGGCACTACATTTGAAAATTGTAACTCTTTTATTGCTGCTGAAGGTAAAGACTAGACCAGGTGTGGGGGGCGCACCTGCACTCCCAGCACTCAGGAGGTTGAGGCAGGAGGATTGCTGTGAATTTGAGACCACCCTGTCTACATAGTGAGGCTTTGTCTCAAAAAAAAAAAAAAAAAAAAAAAAAAAAAAAAAAAAAAAAAAAAAAAAAAAAAAAAAAAAAAAAAAAAAAAAAAAAAAAAAAAAAAAAAAAAAAAAAAAAAAAAAAAAAAAAAAAAAAAAAAAGAAAAAAGAAAAAAGGAAAGAAAAGGTAAAAGCTGAAGACTAAAGATTTCTTTGGTCTTTTAAATTTCATAAAATTCAGCTGGTGGGAAATCAAAGGTATCCCACAAAGAGCCACGAGCCACTTCGGAATAGACAGTTTTTCTCTGTTTACTGAAAGCAGCATAGAAGGAGTCAGGGACACAGAGGCCACCGGAGGGGGGTGCGGTCCCTGGGGAGCACGTCAGCCTGGCGCCCCCTACTTGAGCAGGGCTCTGTGCTCGCCCCTGGCTATATGCGACGAGAACTCATACCGGTCTTGGCAGCGGTGCCCACACATGTTACACTCAAAGGGGTCTCGGAAGCCGTGGCAGCCCATGTGGATGGTGAACATGACGTAATCCAGGAAGAGCATGCGGCAGTGGTCACACCGGAACACATCGGTCACCTCCCCGTCCTTGGTGACCACCTTGATGTAGTCTCTGGGGCAGAGTGGCGGGGGCTTGAGGAGTTCGTAGGCGCGCGGGGCCTCCTTTAGGAGCGGCACCCCGTTGCGGGCCCGGGGCAGGACCACATGGTTCTGTGGGTAGAAGGGATTCTGGCGTTCTTCGTGGTTGCTGTCGGTGTCTGTGGAGTCGTGGCCGCTGTTGTTGGGGGATAGACCTCTCTCAGAAGGCAGGCTTTTCTCTGGTGGGGCCACGTTCTTCTTGTCTAGCTCCTGGGGGGCACCGTTGGGCACCTCGGCCCGGGTGAGGGCTATGGGGTACATGCTGCTGATGACTGGGACCATCTCGGAGGCCGGGGGTGCGGGCGGCGTCTGGACCAGGGGGCGCAGGGCTTCGGCCCCGAGGTAGCCAATGGCATTGTTGATGGCCTGGTCCATCATGCGGGTCTGCATCACCTCGCTGTCCTCGTACAGGTAGCTGGAGTTATAGCTCACGTCGAAGCAGTGGCGCTTCTCCCCTGGAACGAGCGAGAAGGGGGTTACGCAGGGAGCCACACCCCGCAGAGCGCAGAGCGCGGGGCCGTTTTTCCAGAACCCTCAGAATGAGGAAGCAGGGTTGCCGCTGCTGGGGAGCAGCCCGGCTCTGCGCTGAGGCCTGGGGGACACAGCTGCCAAAGCCCACGGGCAAAGGCAGGGCAGGGCTGGCCCCCGTCGGCTGCGTCTTCGGCCTGGCTGTGCAGGAGGAGGCAGAGAAGCAGAGGAGTCCGCGCCGCCATGCGGAAAGAGCCACGGCGACGCATCCCCTGCCCAGAGCCTCCTCCTCCTCGCCCCCTACAGGTGCATCCTAGGCTGTCTATCTCACACCTGACAAGCCCTGGTCACCTTCTGTCATTTCTCTAGTTAGGTCGCTGCTGATTCTGAACAAACAGCTGGCGCGGGCAGAGCGTGTGGGCGCTGTGTGTCATGAGAGGGCGGGAGGGAGACCGGGGCAGGGAGAGACAGCGACAGGGACTGATTCACTCCCTGGCCCAGGCTGCATCGACCAGCCAAGTGACAGGAGGGGCAGGGAGTGTGGCGAGCGAGTTGGGGCTGGAGGTGAGGCGAAGGTCACTCGCAGACTGGGTTCTGGGGTGCTCGGCTTGCCCTGGCTGCTCTTACATCATAGCTCCGGCCTGTTCCCCAGGCTTCCCGGCTTGTGAATCCGGCAGAGCATGCAGAGGTTCAGCGGGGAGGGACAGAGAGCACCAGGAGACGCTGGGCTGGGGGTGCAGCCCGGCAGGAGGAGCCACACTTGGTCACGTGGAGCTGTAGAAAGGTCGCAGGTTAAAAGCTGGGAAGGGCTGTTTCACTTTCTGGAGGCTTTGGATGTGATTCTATTTTATATCATCTTTTTGAGAAAGGGTCTCGCTACGCCATTCAGGCTGGCCTTGAGCTCACTTTTGTAGCCCAGGCTGGTCTCAAACTCACATCGATCCATCTGCCTCAGCCTCCCAAGTACTGGGGTTACAGGTATGCGCCACCACGCCCGGCCCTCGGATTTTATTTTAAATGCCACACACGAGACATTTAAGCAGGAGACTAATTTGTCTCCTGTAAAAATGATCGTAAAGTACATACTGTCTAGGCAAGTGTAAGATGGTTGGGTATAAATGATATATTGGTCTATCATATGTCCCCCAGTGTGGGGCAGAACCTAGGGCCTTTGCTCTGAGCCATATCTCAAGCTTTTGGTTTTCTTTTATTTTTATTTATTTATTTATTTATTTTGTGGGACCAGGGTTCAAACTCACGACCTTGCACTTGCCCAGCAGGCACTTGTGCCTCGGAGCTATCTTCCCAGCCCCTGTTTTTGTTTTTGTTTTTTTGTCTTTTTGAGACAGGGTCTCGATATGCAGTTGAGGCTGGCCTTGAGCTCACTTTTGTAGCCCAGGCTGGTCTCGAACTCGCACCAATCCTCCTGCCTCAGCCTCCCGAGTGAGCCACCACGCCTGGCAATGTTTTTTTAATTTGAAGACAAGATCTTGCTAAATTGTCCAGACTGGGCTGGAACTTACAATGCTCCTGCCTCAGCCTTCCAGGCTGCTGGGTTACAAGCACGCACCGCCACGCCTGGCTCGCGCATAGTGCGCACACTGAGGGAAGGCAAAGATTCCGGGGGCCCCCAGGGGAAGGAGGTATTTGGGGGAAAAAGTAAATTGTGAGAAAGGTCTTGATAAACTGGTGAGATTTAAACTGTCCAAGAGGCAAGCAAGGATTCCTAGGCAAGAGAGGGCTGAAAACGGAGGCAGAGAGGGGTCCCGCACGTGACACGCGCAGGGAAGAGTCTGATTAGAGAGACGCCAAAGAGGGACCAGGAGGTAGCTCAGCGCCACAAGACCTGGCAGGTGAAAGGTCCTGAGTCTGATCCCCAGTACCAAAATGAGAAAAAGACAAAAAAAAAAGATATACCAAGAAATATTTTTTTTGTTTTGTTTTGTTTTTGGAAGCAGGATCTCAGTAGTAGTTCATGATGGTTCTGCCCCTGACCCGATGGTGATCCTCCTGCCTCAGCCTCCCAAGGGCTGGGTTATAGGCACGCACCAACATCCCTGACAATACCAGCAATATGAAACAGAGCCTTTTCCTTCAGGGCTGCAGCGTCCGTGTGCCTGGACCGGGTGGCAGTTGAGAGGACAAGTTCTAGTGCTGCGTGGACTCAGTTTGGTAAAGGCTCAGATGGTTTCTAGCAGTGTGACCTCCTCTGAAGGGATCACAGTAACCTCAGTGACTTCTAAGGGCTACTAGAGCTGTGCCTGGCGTGGAGGAAACTCTGGGTAAGCACCAGGGTGGTGCTTTTTATCATGATTGTTTTCTTTTTCTTTTTCCCTTTTTTCTTTTCTTTCTCTTCTCTTCTCTTCTCTTCTCTTCTCTTCTCTTCTCTCTCTCTCTCTTTGGTACTGGGGATTGAACTCAGGACCTTGCGCTTGCCAGTCAAGCACTTATTCACTGAGCTATCTCCCAGGCCCTTTTGTGATTTGGTTTAATCAGCCCACATTTTCTTTTTTCTAAATTGAAAAATTTAAAGGAAATTCTGTATCACCAACATAAATGGAAACCCAGAGTCACTTGCCACAAGTAGGAGGTGACTATGCAAAGAAAAGGCAATGAAGAGCGCTTTGTTACATTTGATCAGGGACCACCGTGGGCATCTGGGGGCTGGGATCCCCGCTCTGAGTTAGGAACACATGACCAAGTGTGACATGCTCAGTAAGACAGCCAGCATCAGTGCCAGCCTGTCTTTCTTTTCGTACTGTCCCTGTTCTTGGAGACTTGAAAGGAAAATGATTTTCTTTTGGCAGGTGGACCAAAGTTTTTAAAAGTCCTGTGTGCCTCCTAACAGTTTTTGGAAACTCTTTTTTTTTTTTTTCTTTTTGAGACAGGGTCTCGCTATGCAGTTCAGGCTGGCCTTAGACTCACTTTTGTAGCCCAGGCTGGTCTCGAACTCACACCGATCCTCCTGCCTCAGCCTCCCGAGTGCTGGGATTACAGGCGTGAGCCACCATGCCCGGCTTGGAAACTCTTGAATAAAAACAACAACCACATTCATGGAGGGGTAAACTGAGGGGTGTCCTAAATGACCAGCCAGGGGCTGGGGCTTGGAAAACCAGCAGGTGATGTCTGTCTCCTGAGAGGTAGGCTCGGGGGCTGGGGAGATAGCTCTGTGGCACAAGTGCCTGCCTGGCAAGTGCAAGGTCGTGAGTTTGAACTCTGGTCCCACAAACAGAGAGAGAGAGAGAGAGAGAGAGAGAGAGAGAGAGAGAGAGAGAGAGAGAGAGAGAGGCTCAGGGAGGTAGCAAGGTAGAAGGGGACCAGAACTGTAGTATATACAGCAGGGAGGCCAGAGAAAGGTCTCACCCATACAGATGACTCTGTCCTGGTCCTCACCACTTAAGGCAGACCTGACAGCCTCTGGACAAAGACCTGAGGGCAAAGGTACGCAAAGAAAACAGACTTCTCCTGGTGACCCGATGGGACACAGCAGGGGGTTACACCTGTCCCAGAGCCGTCGCTGGGCCCTGTCTTCACTCCCATCCAAGACCTGTCTTTGACACTCTCCCCTCAGGAGGAAGCGGAGGCCACAAGCCTGGAAGCAACACAGGGGCAGTGAGTGAGTAATTCTGATGGTGGCTTTGGGTGTCCTGGCTCTGTCAGGGTTCCCCTGATCTCCCAGAGTTTTCCAGGGATTGTCACAGTTCTCCATGCTGTTGCCTGGGAGAGAGGCCCAGAGGCCTACAGGTGGGGGTGGGCACCCTGACCTCTGTCACCCCTTCCGGCTGGAGTCTCCTTTCCCAGTCCAGGCCTGCGGCTCCCATCCCCCGCCTCCCTTGGGCAGGACGTGGAAATGCACACGGAGCCCTGTGACCAGGACAGACTCAGTCCCCTGTCGCTGAGTTACCGTAACCAGAGCGCTGGAGATGATTATCAGTCACCTGTAGACCCGATGACTCAGTGGGTATGAAACTCGGCGGGACTGAGCTACAGTAACGAAAAGCCAACAGCTCACGTTTCTTTAGTAATGCACTCATAAAGAAGGTTAGTCAAACCGCAAGCGTGTAACTGCTCTAAGCCTCAGGTCCAGCCTCTAGTTGATTTTTTCTTTCTTTCTTACTTTTTTTTTGTGGTACTGGGGACTGAACACAGGGCCTTGCGCACGCTAGGCAAGCGCTCACCCTGTAGCTACATCCCCAGCCCGCAGCTTCTAGTCAGAATCACGCCACAACTTGGAGTGGCTCAGGATCCTGGCTTCAGGCTGAGTAGAGGTTTCTTTCTAACAGAAATTCAAATGGCAATAGCAAGGACTAAGTTCAGAAACCAGGCCACCTGGCTGGGCCATGCGTGAGTGTACGTCTCTCTCATGTCTAGGTTTGGGTGACTTACAGAGTACCCGCCTGCCCTGGACCCCTGCAGCACAGCCAGAGCAAGGGGTTGCTGTCTTTTAACCGCCACATGGAGGGACAGGACCAGGCCATGCTTGTGAGCTCAGACCTCTATCTTCAGGGCCAGGGGTCACACTCTGCCACCCGATCCCAGGAATACTGACACTGCGAAGCGCCCCTGCCCTGTGCAGGGCTGATGCCTCACTTTCCAGGACCTGTATCTCTTGGGATGAGACAGGATCTGAGGCAGGTGAAGAGCCCAGGGCCGACAGGCTGGGCCTCTGCCCTCAGTCCCTGGCTGGTGCCTTCACTGCTGCTCCTGGATGTGACTTTGCTGGTGGCGGTGCCGGCAGCCTAGCCCCTCCAGGGACAGGGACTTTGGATGCCCTGCTGGGGCTGTCCCCATGGCAGGGGAGGAGGGGGCTCAGGGGCCACAAAGCTGGCTTTTCCCCTCCAGGTGCATTTAAGGCGTGTGTGTGTGTGTGTGTGTGTGTGTGTGTGTGTGCATGTTCGTGTGTGGTCTCCAGTGGCTTGCACACGTTAGGCAAGTACTCTACCTCGGAGCTACACCCCTCACTCACTTTAAAGTTTTATTTCGAGACAGGCTCACTAAGTGGCCCAGGCTGGCCTCTAACCCATAATCCCCTGTTTCTGTCTCCCCAGTAGGTGGGATGGTAGATGTGAGTTGCAGCTCCTGGCAAGGTTTTTTTTTTTTTTTGTCTTTTTGAGACAGGGTCTTGCTATGCAGCTCAGCCTGGCCTCAACCTCACAGTGATCCTCCTGCCTCAGCCTCCCGAGTGCTGGGAGACAGGCATGCGCCACCACTCTGGATGGCAAGAAGTACTGATGAGGCATAGCTGTGATTTCCATAAAGTGCCCGACAGGACTGGGTGCAGGGAGCAGCGCTCAGGAGGGGTGGGCCTGTGACAGCGGCCTCCACCGCTTACTTAGCGCCATGCCTGCGCTCCAAGGAACGTGAGCCTCCCCACAGTCGGACTGGGATGCGGCATCTTGCTGCATTGCACTGCAAGTCAGAGTCCTTGACACTGCCACACAGAGCAGCTACCAGGGTGCAAGGCGGGGACTGCGGCTGTACCTCAGGCCTGCTGCCCACATTGGGCACAGGGCGGTGGGCCGCTCTCAGGGCCAACCTGTCACCAGCGGTGGTGGTGAGGGAGGTGAAGATGCTTTTGTGTGTAGTGAGGAGAAGGCCAGCCCACACCCCCTGGGTGCAGGGACAGAGAGAGGGCAGCGCCCGCCCCAGGGCCTGGAGCAACCTTTTCACAGAGGAGAGGGGAGGATGCAGGTGGGGGCCGGCCGGAGGCTGCAGGCCACGCTCAGGCCCCCCGGAATGATTTTATTCTGCTGGGGAGCCCTGGAAAGGTTTTTTGGGGGGGAGAGAGAGGCAAAATGAATTGACCTTTGGGAAAATAGCACAAACCCCTGATGGGAATGGGAAATAGGCTTTCTTGAAGTCTTTAAGCTTCTCAAGCCACTGGACTGCATTTGCTGCTGTTTGTTGTAATTTCCCTCTCCGCATGGCAAGCACACATCCGGGAAGAGGTGGGCAGGTGGGAGAAAAGCAGGTGCAGTGGTCGCAGAGGCCCCGGCCTTCCTGAGAGGCTGAGCGCACGGAGGCTCTGTGCAGGAGCGGCCGTGGGACACAGGCGCGGCACGAAGGGGGCAGCGGGGGGGGGAGACCACACTCTACCTGCTGCACAGGCCTCTGTGCTCTGTGGCACACTGCAGCAGCATAGCCTGGTTGTTCCCTGTCCTGAGGGAGTCACATCAAAGACTGTCCTCTCTAGAAGACAGAGTGACTGCTTCCTCTGGGCCTTATCCCTTTCAGGCTTTAGGCCTCTGAGGCACATGCAACCCGTGACTTAGGAAAGGGAGGAGGCCTGGGGGCTGCAGGTGTGGCCCTGCTGTCACTGCCTGCTGCCCCTCCCCCGACCTTTCTGGCCCCAGAGGTTCCTGAGATCCCTGAAATGCAGTGAGATGGGGCTGCTCACAGGGCCACAGAGCCTGTGGGAGCAGGTGGGAGGGGACGCTCTCTGCTCTTGGACACTCTGAGGAGACTCTGCTGTCTGCTCTTGGACACTCTGAGCAGTCTCTGCTCTCTGCTCTTGGACACAGGCTCGCGCTGCTTCCTGTTGCTGGGCTAAGCAGAGCAGGTGACTTCCCATTCGCAGCTTCAGGGAGAAGTGCTGGTGTTTGCTCAAGTGTCAAAACCTCACCAACTGTTTGCCGTGGGTGAAGGAGATCCTTTTGCATACTCTTTCAGCATGAAAAAAATTCTTTAAGAAAGCACCACACAAGCTTTGAAAAAATACAAAGATGCTCTGGTAAAAACTTCATTCCGGATCACGTCGGCTTGGGAGGCAAGAATGAAAACCAGAAAGGAGCAAATGCTATGCCCGCCCATCTCTGTGTCCCCTGGGAGGGAAACGGCTCAGGCGTCTGCAGACAGCCTAAACTAAGCACAGCGAGCTGCAGGTGCGTGCAGGACGGTGCCCGCAAGGGCGGGGTGCTCAAAGTGAGTTCTGCTTGTCTTCTGGAAAGGACCCAGCGGCCTGGACGCTGCGCACACGCTGGCGGCTGTGCATCCCATGACGCAAAATAATTCCAAATTTCTTGGAGAATTAGAAAAACTGTGGCGATTTTCCAGTTATTTGTTTGCAGGGTTTCAGTGCTCCAAACGCACTGGATCTTTCCCTCCTCCCCAGTTGGTCTCTGCTGGATGAAAGCCAAAGCTCCCTCCCGCAGGTCGCGGCAGTTCAGGAGGTCAGGGCAGCCACACTGGCGCGGGCCGCTCGGAATCACAAGGGTGACTCATTCCTCCTTCACACCTCGCCCGTTGCCATTTCCCTGGCGGCTGGGCCTTTTCAGAAAATGGGGCCATGGAGAGGAAGTGTAGGAGAGACCTGAGAGGAGAGGAAGAGGCCGGAGTGTGCCGGCCTCACGGCCTCACGTGTTCTGTCACTGCCGCCTGCTTCTCCCTTGACAGCCCTGCTCCTCCCATCACAAGGCTGATTGGGCTCAGCAACCCGGAGAGGCAAAGGAAGCTTTAGTGTGCGGGAGACCGGGTGCCCTGGAACAAGCCCCTGCCAGGAGCTCTTGCCACAGTCCTGACGCCAGGGTGAAGGAAGAGGGCTGCCCCAGGTGAAATATCGAAGTGGCGAGCCAATGCAATTTATTTCTCAGTTCTCAGATTTCATTTATCTTCCCCTAAACGGCCTCAAGGGCTGGGGATGTGGCTCTGTGCAGTGTTAGGACACTTGAGCAGCATACGCAAACGGAGCCCTTGGCTCAATCCCCAGGACCACAAGCACAAAACCCAAACAACCAAACAAACAAAAAGCCACTTTCCAACATATGCCAGGGTTTCTCACACAAACACCTTCATCTTCAGAGACAAGAAAAGTTAGCAAAGTTACACAGGCTATGTGAACACAAGGCGTTTTCACCATTGTTGCCTTAGATTTTTTTTCTCCTGACTACTGTCACTGAGGTGCCGTAGGTGGGAGAGTCCTTCCTGGTCACTTCAACACTACTGAGCCTCCTCACTGCACAGGCGCGAGTACGCAGAGATCAGGAAGGTTACGAGAGCTGTCTGAACACACCCAGCTGAGAAATGAGAGCTGCA
>PVJA010048303.1:0-14270 GCA_004027025.1 Myocastor coypus | reverse complement strand
ATATATATATATATATATATATATATATATATATATATATATATATATATATTGCCTTAGCTACTTTTACTCATTGCTGAGACAAATACCCGACACTCAAAATGAAGGAAGGAAAGGTTTATTTAGCTCACAGTTACTGGAGGTTTCAGTCCATGTTCGGCTGGCCCAAGGCTGAGAGGAACAGAGCAGAGTGCATCCAGTTCATTGCGGCAGAACAGCAACAAAATGGCGGCAGAGGTAGCCAACCAAACACGGCAGCAGAGCAACAGCAACAGCTCAAGTCTGTCTGTCTGTCTCTCTTTATATTACATCAAGCTCTCCGCCTTAGCCTCTGCCTTAGGCTACACCCATAATCCCAGAAGTACATTGACTCATAATCCCATCAGTACTAAAACCCATAATCCCAGGGATCAGGGATCAAGTCTCAAACTCTAGAAGTCTCTGCCCAATGATTACATGAGGCTTTGGGGGGACAACTAGACATAAACTATAACATTCCGCCCCTGGACCCCCAAAGTCTCATACATATCACTTTTTACAAAAGACATTTTAGTCCATCTGGAAGAGTTGCCAAAGTCCCAATAGTTTCAGCATTGCTGAAAAGTCCAAATCCCAAGTCTCCTCCAAGATCCAAGGCAAACTCTCAACTGTGAGCCTCTGTACAATAGAAGAGTTAAACATATCCAACATTCAAAGGCATAAGATAAACATTACAGATCCAAAAGTTGCAAACAACGGGGTAGTACAAAACATTGAGACCAACACATGTCCAAAATCCAGCAGGGTAAACATTACATCCTGTAGTTCCATCTGGAGAATCCAAAGCAGTGTGCACTGAGTTGTGAGCATCATGCAACTCTGCTCCTACCATGGCTTCTCTCTTAGCTGGCTTTGCTCCCTCTTAGCACGATCCACATTCTTGGCTTTTCCAAACTTCTGGGGTTTCCACTGAATTGGCTTCTCACTCTCTGCTTCACACACTGCCCTCTCAGGAGCACACTGCCTAGCTTCCCAAGCCTTCTCCTGAAATTGAGGAGGAAGCCTTCTTAAACTAACAGCTCTTGCATTCTGAATGCACCTAAAACGAATGCCACGTGGATGATGCCAGGGTATGCTGCCAGCTGGAGCAGTAGCCGGGCTACCTTCTCTCTTGCTTGTAGGGGTGGAGTGCCTGGATTGATGAACACCTTGATTCCTAGAAACAAATTCTCCATGCCGGCGCCATTTTGGAACCTTGTTTGGCCGCTGCCGCCATTCTGGTACTTGGGTCTCAGTGGAGTCTCAAATTTCCTACTCAAGGAGATGTTTTGTACTGCATGCTCTGCTGCCCATGGATCATGCAGGTCACTAAAACCAGGCATGGTGACGCATGCCTATGATATGATTCCTGAGCTGGGAAGGCTGAGACAGGAGGAGCACTGTGAGTCCGAGCTGCGTAGAAAGAATCTGTCCCTCACCAAAGAAAGAGTAAAATTAACTAATCCTCTAACTATATAATGAAAAACTTGACTAGCTCTTCTGAAATATATATATAATGTCATGCAAGCGTTTTTTAATGTCAGTATATTCAATTAATGTATTTTAACTTTTTCTGTAAAGACAGACAGCAAATCTTCCCCTATCACGTGCATGCTTTATATAACATTAAAACCAATGTGTACTTCTCTGGATATCACACAGGATAATGAATGCAAAGACACACGCTTGGAAGCCATATTGTGCAGTGAAAATGGTTTAATATCAGCAAAGTTGACATGAGCGTAAGATCCAAGAAAAGCTCCTGGCATTTGATCACTGGAAATTATGGAAAAGTAGAAATGGTGCGATGGACGTTGAGCCTGTCTGACAGCAGAACCAGGAGAAAGGGTGCCAGAACAGTAGACACAGAAGTCCTTGAAAAGGTAGGTCTGGATGATCTATGAACGGGCTTTCATATTCATAGATCAATGCCTCTGCTTTTTTAAGGTCTACCATTCTCTTCCTTGAGCGTAGAGGAGTTCACAAGCATATTCCCCTGATTTTCTAGAGCTTGGAGAGTAAACAACACACACTGTTGTTTTTCGGTTGATAACCCTTAAAGTGGTAGCACTAAGACAGAGAGTGGACCCTGCACAGTTTCCATGCAAGAAAACACTATGCTCAGACCTCCAGACTCTACCTCATGAATACAAGTATTGCGTCTCCACAACACAAAAGCCGTGAAGATACTCTCCCTAAATTGTGTACCTTCACCCAATCTGAGGAAGGACTTAGGAGGAAAAAAAGAAGACAAAATAACCACATATTCATAAAACATTTAGACTTGAGATGTACCATCAGCTCTTCTCTGGCGTTGTGTTTATGACTAGATGTCCCACCAACACCTCAGATAGCAATGGGCTGGACTTCTAGAGTTTATGAGTGATCTATGGTCAAATGCTGGATTAAGGTGTTGGTGCTACACCTTCCCTTGTTCAAATAGCCAGAAAACAACATAAGCAAGCAAAATCTCTCTGTCTCTGCCTGTTTATGTCTCTCTCCTCTCTCTTTCTCTGCCTCTGTCTCTTTCTCTTACTCATTCACTATCACTCTAGCTCCTGCTCTTCCTTTTTCCCTCTTTCTTAAGTTGCTTTTGCTGTGTTCTGTCACCATGGCCAGTAACTCTGGCTCCTCTGCCATGTGCCACCCTACCACGGAGCTAAACAATTATGGACCAAGACCTCTACAAATTGGATGTTAAAACAAACCTTTAACTTTGGGTGTCAGACATTTTGTCTTGGCAATGAGAAGAGGAACTAAGCCATCTGGGCCTCTGCTCTGCCAGAGACCTACTAATTTGCTTTGCAAATTCACATTTACCCCACAATATCAAGTTAATTCTTTTTTTAAAAAAAATCCTTTATTGAATTATTTATTTGGTGCAGGGTTTCACTGTGCACCTTGGACTTGTAGTGAGCCTCCTGTCTCAGCCTCCCCACAGCTGAGATTACAAGTGTGGTCCACCACACCTGGTTTCAGTGGCCATCATGGCCATGTGTTCCAGGGCCAGCATAATATGCCTGGATTTCTGGTCCTGCATCTTGTGCAGTGCCAAAGATCAAACATGGGTCCTTGTACTTGCTAGGCAGGCACTTAGAACACTGAACTCTCTCCTTAGCCCAAGCTAATTATTCAACCACTAATACATGAGGTTTTATGTTTTGTCCTGTTTCAAGCAAAAGATTCTTGCTATTCACTATAAATAGTGGATATAGTGTCATATATGTCTCATATTATACCTATGTGTAAGACGTCAGGAGAAGGGGCAGACTTTCAAGCCTCTCTTATAGTTGCTTTAAACATGCATGAGCAAATTCCAGCCATGGGTCATTCAGTGGAAGAAAGATACAACTGTTTCAAGTCCAGCCCATGCATACACATTGCTTGACGCTCTAATTTGTTCTTCTTTCAAACAAGACACGAAGGTCATAAATTTAAGATAGCATGAGAGTAAGACAAATAAGTGATCTCAGACTTGTATGAAACTAGTCTAAGCAAGCACGAGTCTGTCATCTGCTTAGCAATTGAGTTAGGGGAGTTAATTTGTTACTGCAGCATAACTCATCGCAGCTTTACTAGTCACCTTCGACCAGTTATGCTGCTATCAGAAGTGTTACAGAGGAACCACAATCGCACTGGCCTCAACAATGTGCAAGTGCATTATGTCACATGCCAGAGGAATGTAAAGAAGGCAAGGCTCGGGACTGGTTGACGATACGCCTCAATAACATCACCAAAGTCTATGTCTATTTAAACGCCTCTCACTGCGCCAGCTTTGCTTCATGGTGGTTCTTCTTGCAATCCTAAAATATTTGTAGGACAAAATTATATATGATGATCATGCCATTTGCCAGAATAGCTATGCAGTCCTCCCTCCCATTTCATGATACAGAGTTGAGTGGTGAGTCATTCATCATCGGCAAAGCCCATAGTTCTTCAGCAGCAATGGAATCAATAACCCATGCTCTTTTAAAATATATAAGGATTTACGTCTGAGGTCAAATATAAAGTGTTCTCCCTTTTGAGTTGTGTGTGAAAATGTGAACATATAAATCAAATCAGGCTCTACCAAGAATATATGCCACTCAATGTCTTTGTGGACACTAAGTTTTGATGTTATGCCTTGGAACTTTTAGAGGGTCATTACCTAAGCTAAGCTGAAGCATCCTGACCATCCTTACTACCTCTCATTAAAGTGGAACAGTGCACGCAATTACCAGAATTGAGTTGGTGTACTGAGTAACATGGACATGGAAGAACAGGTACATTCTGGAGATGGATCATTCTGTAACTCAGAAAAGGATTTTCTGCTTCTGCTATAATTCATCAATAATTTATTTCAGTAAGAAATGGATACAATGCCAGACCATTGGGTAAAAACTCCAACAGGAAATAAAAAGTAAAAAGGGATATCTGAAATGTAAAAAGCATCTAAAGTTACAGCTTATAATCTTCATTTTACCTCTATGTCATTGTATGGGAGGCATGGTATCCAGTAGAATGTGTTGACGTGGTACAGAAGAATGACTTCTAGCTTTAAAGGTGTTCAGTTCTTCCAACTGTAACCTAAGATTAACACCATTATGCTTGCTTATATCTATTCCTTTCCCATATATAATGTAAGAGGATATAGGAAATCATACAATTAAACTTCTTTTCTGGATGACTATAAACTTAAGTTGGCAGTCCAAATAATTAGGGAAAAAGACAGATACAAATATAGCCAACATTTTGGTTATATTTAGCCAAAATAGCCAAAAGAGTCTTACTGACTTTGAAGGTCAATAAGAACAGAGGACAGAAAAGAATATGCCCTGTAACAGCATATAACTCAGTGGAGTCCCAAATTTCCTGTTCAAGGAGATTATGGGGCCACAGAGGAAAGTGATTGATGATGCACAGTGTGCCTAAGGACAGTCACCTAGAAAGAAAAAATTCTCTAAAGCTTCTACAGAGAGCAAAATGGTCAAGCAATGGCCCTGACTCATCCAGATGGCTGATAAGGACAACAGTTCTGGAACCACAGTATTGGTTTCAGGGTAAACTCTAAGGAGACCTGACTGACATTGTCAGATACAAAAGTTGCATATTTTTGTAACATAGGTCTTGCTTTACCTTGGTCTTATCCAGCAGAAAAGTCTAATCACGAGGTATAAAAAGCAAGCCAGGTTTGTGGAGCTAGCTCAGTAGAATAAGTGCTTTCCTGAAAAGCACAAGGTCCTGAGTTCAATAGCCAATAACTCAAAAAAAAAAAAAAATAGGTGGACTGCAGACTAGCACAGTTATTTAAGCATTTGCTCAGGTAAATGCAGTAAGGCATAGGGGACCTGGGTTTGATCTCCAGCTCTACCAGCCTCACCTTCTGTGCCCTGAAGGCATCGTCAGACAGACAAAAAAAAAGAAAAGTTACATCTACATACTGACATGTACAAGGTTCAAGTCAACAGCCCCTAATAATGCCAGATGAGCTGATAATCCACTACTGCTATGGACTATTAGACTATTTATATGGCTAGTTTCTGTTTGGGAAATGTAGAGAAAAATCTGTACTAATGATGTTTAGACAGGAAATCACGTCTGCATCTTGCACTCTGAACAACTATGACAAAGACAACATTATGCAATGTAGTAATTACAATAATACCAATAATAAAAAGAAAAAGAAAATAAGAATACAAATATATTCTCATAAACTTCATAGACATGCTGTCTAAATAAAAATCACCTAGAGGTCATAAAAAAAGAGCCAATGTTAATTATCGTTGACATAGCACAGAAATTAAATATTTATGGTCTCAAAACTACCTCTCATATGTTAAAACAATTATTATCTGCTATCCAGTGTTTGTGGGCTCCACAGTTTTATTCTTTGATTAATAGTGATTTGTAGCCACAGAGGAATAACTCTCTTATGCAGGTTACTCGAGAAAGTTGGACACTCTAGGGGACTTATCAGGAAGGCTCTGAGGTGCTATTCTTTCTCTATACTCAATATTTTCTTGGTTGTTACCTGGTAGTTTTACTTCCTTTTGTTTTCTTAGATGTTGGTGAATGTAACAGAATGCTATCCATTCACATTCCATATGCTTCTGCCCAGACCAAAGATAGTACTCAAAAACGGTGAGGGGTGTACTAGGAATGGCAGAGATTTCTGGGGCTAAGTACCTTCTGTTTATGCCTGTGGACATTCCGAAGTCACATTTTAGCAGTTGTATGCTAAACTTACAGTCATAATCCTACTTTCTTTTTTTTTTTTCCTGTCTTTCTTTTTTTGTTTTTGTTTTTGTTTTTAGTATTTTAGAGAAAGGTGTATAGGGTGTGCATGGTCTCACTACTAGGTCAGACTTGTAGTGGAACACCTGTTTACAGCCTGCCAAGAGCCGGGATTTCAGGCTTATACCACCAAGTCCAGTCTCAATTGCCATTTTGTAACTGCTGTCCTTGTGTCTGCTTGTAGGCTCTTTAATCATAATCCTTCTTTCTAAACAATTTTTATATATGTTTCTCTGGACATTACAAGATTAGAGACTGTGGTTATTTGATCCACTATTGACACAAGTAGTGTCATGACTTGCATTTCAAGATCATAGCTGGCTCAGTTAAAATTTCTTAGGCCTGGTTGTAGTTTGTTTAGTTTTTCTATCATGGAATTCTAAAATGAATATTGGCCTTATTAAAATCACATTCAAAACTTAAATATGTGGGTCCATACCGGACATATACAACCTTGAGTAATTACATAAGCACTAATCAGGCATTTATTTTTTAACAACATCTCAAGATGACAGATTAAGTTAGGAAAGTGGTCTAGATAAGGTTTTGCGAACACACATCAAAGATTTGGAAATGTGAACATCAAATATTAAGTACATAATGCTATTTAAAAGAAGTATTATCCTCAAATATATGACTAGGTAAACATAGAGACTCAATGCATGTCAGATAAATACAAATTGTTCTATGCTTATAGGCAAAAACCTTAGCTTAGTTTTATACTTCATGCACTCAAGTGACCACATATGGTAAATCAGTGGCATGAATGAAACCCTACTAGGTGCAAAGTAATGGATGCTAAGTGTATTGCATATCTAAAAAAATGTCAGATTCTTTGCTGTTCAAGGACATTATGGGGCCACAGAGGAAAGTGATTGATGATGTGCAGTGTGCCTAAGGAGAGTCACCTAGAGAGAAAAAAAAAATGCATGTCAGATGAATACACATTTTACTTTAGTCAAGACAGAAATCAGTATGCCACAAAAAAACTTACAACCCTTACAAGAGCAAAATGCAGTAGATCTGTGAAGTTAACAACTTGGGAGTTACACTGATAGCACAAGACAAAGGTCAATAATGGTAAAATTTGGGATACCACAGAGTTACAAGACTTACAGTACAGGCTTTCTTATGTCCTGAGTCCACGCTGACCTTGGAGGAATAGGGCCAAAATATTGGCCATTCTTGTAGCCCGTCTTGTTTTCTAATATTTTGATCTGCAAATTTAAGTTATTAACCATCAAGAAGAGAAGCTGAATGATATTACCACCCTATAACATAGACACTTGAGCTTAACATCACTATTTTTCTGAATATCAACTGCCTTACACATATCATGAGACAGATTGTTGTTATCTTCCAACAATCACTGATATTCTAAACTTTAAATCCCAGTAAAATGTGAAAAAATATTTACACATTTTTACACAGAAATTTAGATATCTAACCATATACTAAATTGTAGCAGGACAATCTTATGGCATTTTTAAAAATGGGGCTACAGAAGAAAGTGATCGATAATGTATAGTGTGCCTAAGGAGAGTCACCAAGAGAGAAAACATTCTCTCCAGTTTTCACAGAGAGCAAATTGGTCAAGCAATGGCCGTGACTCATTCAGATGGCTGACACACACACGAAAGATCTACAAACTGCTGTAAATGGTTTCCAAGTAAACCCTGTGGGTTTCTTTTTATTATTTAGGTCTTCATCTTGGTGTTAACCGTTCAGCAGAAGAAATAAATAAAGCTATATTAATATGGTGAACCGTAAAAGGCTCACATCAATAACTTCTGACATGGCCAGTTCTGCTGATAACCTACTATTGGACTATTGGACTATATTGGATTATTTTGATAAATTCATGCACCTACAATATTTGAATGGAAATGAAATGCCATCTTTAACAAAAAAGGGATATAAATGAAAGACCATTATGTAGTGAAAAAAAAAATAGGTAGGATAGATTCATAGCTACCGTCTCATATCTCAGTGAGAAGAAACATTTATACTAACACTGTTTAGGCAAGATATCGTGTCTGCTGCACCTTGTACTGTGAATAACAATTATGAAGACAACAATAGGCCATGTATTAATTATTGTAACTGTCCTGCTAAGCTGTTTTAAAACTATCTTTTTGCTATTTCTTTCTCACTAAAGTTAATAAAACTTTTAAAAAATAAAATTAAATTAATTTCCCAGTAATGAAATATTCAGGGTTATAATATATTTTCACTTCACTTTCAGTAATTTATATATCTGTAGGAAACCATCAATTTCTGCTTTATTATCCAGTTAATTCTACTACAGGTATTCAAGTTTACAGTTTCTGAGCTTCAGCATTATCAGCTATAATTTCATCTTTTTCATATCTAATGCACATATTTGAATGTTGGAGGGTAAATGTGTCTAAAATTTTATGTAATATCATTTCCTTTCAATAAACATCTCTGAATTTTTTCTCAAAAATTAATGTTAAATTTTTGAAGAAATTACAGTTAGTTCTTCTTAAGTAGATCAGTGATCCTTTAATACAAAGGAAATTTTAAAACAGAACTCATAAAATATGGCCAACAGCTTTGTAAAAGTTTAAAAGAAGAGGGAGTTGAATTTAGAATGCTACAAAGAAGAAACATTGAGCAGAAGGAAAAGTGTAGATTGAAGAACGGAAAAAGAAGCAAAACAAAAAAGAGGGAAAAAGAAGTAGACATTGAGAGTCAGAGGTAAAATGATAGAGCAAAAGATCAAGAATAGCTAGATAGGTAAGGCAGCTGGAGATCTGTGAAGTTATGCAGATGAGGGCCTCTTCATGAGGAACTCAGAAATCCTTAAATACTCAGATGGACTGAATACAAATTGTTGCCTTTGCTTTCTTCTTTGGAGCTATAACCAAAAGTAGAAGGATAACACTGGAGTTTGGAACTTTCTTCTAATGGTATTTTTGTCCTGGTGTGTAGGAAGTGTTGGCAATAGTAAGACTGTTCTTAAGATAACATTCCTGGGTTTTCTATGGTAGAAATTTCACTTTGGGGAAAGATAATCTCCACTCAAAAAGATTCCAAAGTCTACCCAGAGAGGACATATCACTGAAGTCATCATAAAATATCTTCTTATCATGAGAAATGTTTCACCCATCCCCAAATTTAGAAGTACTATCACACTTTGAGACTTTAGTTACTTAAGGATGGACATCACAAATGCCACCATGAGTTCCTAGGTCGATTAGTAATGCTACATTGCAAAGCAAATATTAAAAAAGAATGAATGGTTGGCTATTTTTCATTTGCATCTCATTTTTTAAAAATAATGAATTCATGCAAAAGCTACATTAAGACTGAGTAACTGGGCAACTTTTCTCTGTTTAAACTATAATCTTTTGGCATGTTCACTTGAGCACATTTATGTACATGTGAATTTTAGAAACAAGTTCCCAGGCTGAATCAATTTTCGAGCCAATATCCCAAGTAGCTACAATCATGGCTATTTTTAATAACTGTATTCATTTCAAAGAAATCTAAGTAATGCAGCTCCTTGCAAAAGCTTTGAAACTGACTAAGCCCTTGGGATATCAGCATTTCTCACAGAAAGAAGTTCACAGTTTAACATGCTATTTATAAATACATTGAAAAGGGAAGATTAAAAACAACATTGTAAGTGTCTTCGTAAATTTTATGCCTGCCAACTCTTTACTCATATTATAAAAAAAGAAAAAAATAAAAGAGTGTAATCTAAGAGGATATCATGTACTCCTGATTCCACTGAACTAACACACAGACATCCAAAAGTTTTCATATTGCTCTGAAAAAATACTTTAGTGGATGAAGCCAGTGGCCCTGCAGAGATTCTGGCATTCTCTGAAGTTCTAGCCACACACTCTTCTAATGTTCTATATCCCAGAGTGCCCAAAGGTCAATCCAGTGCACCCAGGCTAGCTCTCTGCTCCAGATTATAATCTAAATGGAGAAATTTTGATGTGGGCTGACCCTACACATCTAGATTACACAGTCCTGAAGAAAGTTCTTTTGCAGCCCACCTTAGACACAATGTGGTGTTTTGTGCACAGGAGGTGCTAAATATTTTATTTCAAGCCTGAGTCACCATGCCTAATGTATTTACCAGGGATTCCATATTTGTCACACGGGTACATTTGAGTCAGCCAGTATTGTAACCACATATAATTTTCTCCGAAACTGAATGTTTTTTAATGGTTTCTGAACACCCTGAGTCTAGGAAAAATTCAAAATCTATATTTTACAATCACTGTCATCCTTTCAAAGATGATTTAAAAAAATAAAAGGTTGCATTTTTACTAAACATGTGTAAAGAAGATCTTTTCAGTTTGGACTTGCTGAAAATAAAGGAGGACATATTGCCAAGCTGGTATAACTTTTCACATCTTTCAAAGCCATCAAATTTACTCTGGTTTTAAAATGGGACATTTAAAACTGTTTAATATAAAAGTCCAGAAGTGGCATGCTGAGATAGTTCCTATAATAGATGATGTCATAAGCTGAGCACCCAAATGTCTCTGTGATGCAGTTTCCCTGCACAAGCACTGGGCAGCCATCAGATAGCCAAGTCTTGATGTCTAGAAAAGGCACAGGGTAAAAATAAGCATAAGACTTATTCATTTATTGCACTGATCCCTGGTCCATCGTTTTGTAGAGTTAATATATGTATATATTCTGATGTAATATTCAAGGAGCTTTTTTAATTTTACTTAACCTTGTCCATGTACAATTATTTTTGTATAATTTAGTTATAATACAGGTGTCTCTGGAAGATGAGTAGGTACAGTTGCTCTATAAGATACATTTCATCTTTTTATTATGTATATGGTACAGCACCTCATTATCACCTTAGATTCATAATGATCCTTCTGTTTTCAGCCTTATTGGTGCTGGAATTATAGATATGTGCCACCATGCCTGGTCTCAATGACCAGCTCAGCACACCCAGGGGCGTGGGATCAATGTAGCATGTAGTAGCAGGGTTCAAGCCCCTGTCCCTATGCTTACCTATGCAGATGCTTAGTCAATGGAACAGTCTCACCAGCCTTTATAAAGATGCATTTTTAAGACATCTCCATTTCCACCAAGACCACTTTCTAAGGTCTTATACCACTTGTGAAAACTCTTGTGCCTCACCCTGACATTGCATTTTTTTTCTCCTGGAAGATGTACCACTGTCCCACTTGCCAAAGTGCTCTGATCCAAATAAAGTATTTTCCCTATTCTTGACTCTTGACAAGTTCTTCTACCACACCAGCTTTCATACACGATGTGGCAAAGCCATTGGAACTACAATGAAACCTGAAACAGTCACCAAAACCCTGAAAATTTTAAACACATTTCCACATTTTGGCTTAGGAAAAATATATGAATGCCAAAGTTTAAACCTGGCCCAAGCAAGTTCAAGGAGAAAATAACATTTGTTCTATTCTTCTGAGACACTATGCCTTCTAACTTTAAACTGCTGTCTAGCAGAATAATTAAGAAGAATGTAATTGTGAGCAGATTTTCATTGCCTACATTTACCAGAGTATCTAATTTTGTTGTGAGGCTTGCTTTGTTGGTTTGCTTTGTTGTTGTGGTGGTTGTTGTTGTTGTTGTTGTTGTTGTGAGGTTTGCTTGTTGATTGGCTTTTGTTGTTGTTGAGCATTTTTATATTTCAGTGTGTATCTTGTAGCAATCAATGCAGGTATAAAACAGCCATACTGCACGGTAATTTCCAGAAACAGTCAGGAACCAAGATGTATTTATCACTTTCCCATTGCTGAGCCAAGATTCCCAATACTTTGAATTTAAAGAAGAACGATTTCTTTTGTCTTATGGTCTTAAGGAAATTAGTCCATGGTTGACCGGCTCAAAGAGGAAAATGACATGGCTTTTGGGCCTGGTGGACAACAGCTGCTCCAGGCATTTCAACTTTGGAACAGAAGAAAGAAATCAGGAGCAAGAAAAAATCCTTGGTGATCGCATTCCAGTGACTCACATTATCTGATTGCAAACTACCATTCGGGAGCACTCCTATCTATGAATGCATCAAAAGAATAAGCCACTGATGAATATAACCCTGGTAATTCAAGTGACTTATAAAAACCCTAGCCCAGAATATATGAGGCCTTTGAAGGACATTTTAGGTCTTGACCATAGAATTCATTCCCTAAAGCCTAAGAGCCTTACATCCTTCTCACCATGCAAAATATATTTAAATATATTTAGCCCATCTCAAAAAGTCATTATATTTTACCAGTTTCAGCATTGCTGCAAAGTCCAATTCCAAAATCTCGTAAGAGACTCAAGGCAAATTTTTAGCTGTAGGGCCTCCCTGAAAATGAAAAATCAAATATTCCCAACATTTGAGAGGGCAGAGTAGACGTTCTTATTGGCAGATGGAAGCAGGATAGGAAGGATCAGTCCAAAGTGAGACAGAAAATGCACAAGACAAATGTGAAGTATTGAGGCTCCTGGTCCAGCACCCAGAGCATGTGGTGGTGAATGTGAGTGCCAAAGGAAAGGGGAAATCCTCACCCTATGACTTTGCTGCCTGCACTGCTTACAGCCTGTGACTGACCTTGGAATATGTTCTACTGCTTTATTATTTCCAACTTACTGAGATCTCCATTCTAATTTGGCTTCACTCTCACAGCTGCCTATAGTGTCTTCTGCTGGGCTCTTGGCTTTCATACCACCACATTACCTGGCGTGTCCACCCAGTTCTTTCTCAGAAATCTGTATGGAAGCCTCTAAGATCCCATGGCTTTGGCATTCTTCATGACCTTGCACATGATCCCAATTGCTTATGACAGTTGCGGCAAGAGGCAGGCCCTAGTGTGTCATGGCTGCAGCAGCCTCTAAATAACTAGATGAGAAAACTTGAGATTTAGTTTTCTCCATGGGCAGGAGTATGGAGGGAATCCTGGAAAGCTCTTTTCAAAGGAAAGTCTTTCGAATGAGTTTATCATGTTATCCCCTTGATCCTGTGATTGGTTAGATCTGGCCAATTCCTGAGATAGCTTCATGGTGCCTTTCCTATTTCCTGACGGCAAATTACTTGACTGCTTTCTAGTGGTGTCATCCTCTTCAGAAGCTACAATCCCTTTGGTCCCAACTATAAGGCACTTCTTTTGTGGCCAAGGTATATGATTTTTCCGTCTTCTGGCTCTCATTGTGAGGTTAATTTCAATCTTCCCATCACCCAAAATCTAGATTGTCCTGCCTAGACTCCAACCTAGATAATTCAGAATCAACTTTGGAAAGGGAAGCTAAAGTACAAAAAACACAGAAAGGATCTCATTGGAAAAAAAAATAAACTTGGAAAATGTTTAAATGTCTAAAGTGTATATATTTTTTTGCTTTTCAACATAGACAGGATGCATTAAACATCTTTATGAGTGACTTAGATGGCTTCTAAAATAAAGTAAATTAATACTTTTAGCACTGTTAAAGATTTTGTTTGTTTTTAGTTTTGGGGTGTTTGCTTATTTGTTTGTTTTCTTGTTTTATCTCTCCTTTTTTCTATCCAAGCAAGTTTGTTCTTTCTACTCTCCAGCTATAGTGTTCTCTCTCTCTCTCCCTCTCTCTCTATATATGAGTTTGCTCACAGCCAGGCTACCTAGGTTTTATAGTCTCAACTACTTAGGAGGTGTGGGTTGATTTCAAACTCACTCTGCCGGGTACACAACAGACTCCAGTGTTGATGTTAGTAATGGAGGAAAATGGAAGAAGAGCGAGGTAAATTAGTAAGCATCTGGATATAGGTGAGCCGGTTTGGGCCAAGCAAACTTGCAAAAGTGAGTCCTAGAAGAAAGTTGTCCTGAGTAAGAGAGTTGCCTGAGGGAGAGGTTTTCCAAGTGTTAAGGACACCATGAGGTTTCGATTTTTTTTGAAAGAAAGCTGTACAGCATGCAGTAATAACAAGCCTTATACTCTGCTGATCCTGGCCAGCCAAACTAAATGCATGAGTCCTTTTCGATGAC
>PVJA010048302.1:0-14274 GCA_004027025.1 Myocastor coypus | reverse complement strand
TATGCAGTTGAGGCTGGTCCTGAGCTCACTTTTGTAGCTCAGGCTGGTCTCGAACTCGCACCAATCCTCCTGCCTCAGCCTCCTGAGTGCTGGGATTACAGGCGTGCGCCACCACGCCCGGCTTCTTTTTCTTTTTATGTATTTGGTACAGGGTCTCAGTATGAGGTTTGGACTCACGGTGATTCTTCTGTTTTCAGCCTCCCTCAGCACTGGGATTACAGCACCCCTGGGGGCGGGGCTCATGCAGCATGTGGTGCCAGGGATCAAACCCCAGTCCCTGCACTTGCCTAAGCAGGCATTTAGTTCGCTAAGCTATTTCACAGCCTCCTTATGTATGGTAATAAGAAAACCTGTCTGAAACTTAACATAACATTTCTCAAAGATCTTGAGAACATTGGTGTGTGGGTGTGCCAGGCTAATTTCTAAAATTCAGGAATAGGCCAGGTAGCTTTCTGTTTATCTCCTTGTTTTAGGATAACATCTCACCATATAACCCAAGATGACTTTGAACTCACAGCGATCCTCCTGCCTCAGCCTCTCCTGTGCTGAGTCTACAGAAGTGCATGATCACATCCTGCTTATAGGCAAGATGAGTCTGAAGCAGACTGTGTGGGAGGAGCTTGCTGTCCTGGATGTTATGATTTATGCAGTAATTACAGCAGGGATCAATGCCGAGGAAGGCAACAGAGTTCCCACAGGGTCCACAGGTCCAGGAGAGAGTGTGTCTCCTCCCCGTGCACAAGTGACTTACGCCGCCTTAAGAAGCTACACAATCTTGAAAGGGCTAAGATGGCTCAGGAGGACATACTGTAATTAGGGTTTTGACCAATACTCAAAACTGATGGCCAGGAGCAGGCAGCACACAGGAGTTTGTGCTGAACAGTAGCCCAGGCCCAGCCCAGCCCCTTCCCTGTTTCTGCTTTCCACCTGCAGCTGTAAAGCACAGCTGAAAAGCCGAGGAGATAGCTCAGTAAAGTAAGCACTTGCCTGGCAAGTACAAGGTCCTGAGTTCAATCCCTGGTACCGCCCCCCAAAAAATCTTTTCACACATTTATGCCAGCGTGGTGATGCACACCTGTCATCCCAGTGAGTCCCGTCCCACTAACGGGTCAGCCTTGTTCCTGCCATTTATCCACAGATGCATGGGCCTCAGACTTCTCCTTGAAGCTGTTGTAGCATCTCCTTGGATCCCTGATTAATTAATGAGTGAGGTGGGTAAAATCTTACGTGTGATGGTTTTCTGTTTGCAAGGGAATGATGATATCTCCTTTAAAACTGGTCTCCGTCCGCAAGAGCTCAGAGACATACTATAAGGGCAGGGAAGTCGACAAGGAGACTCTGTAAGAAAGGGTTAAGGTGACTCTGAACACAGAGAGGGAGGCATGTTGGTTAGTACTCAGAAGGAGTGGAACCCCGGGGCCTATGCATGTGCACCCCGTGGCCTGCTGTGCCCATTCCCCCGTGCCAGGTGCAGGTTCAACTATGAGGTCTAAGGACCCTAAGAGCAAAGGTCCCCAGGCTTCTGAGGGAAGGGCTGCAGGGGACCCTGGTGGCTGCCCAGGAGAGTGGGCAGAGGCTCAGCTCTGGGTGGCTGCAGAGATGAAGGGAGGTGGGTACAGGTGACTTGGGACACCCAGTGGGGCCTGGGGCAGTGACAGCTGGCTCACAACACCAAGGGATCCAGAGGTCAAAGGTCACCAGGCTGCTGCCCTCCCGAGCCCAGAAGTAGTGGGGCTCCAGCTCCGCCGCTCCTGCCTGGCTCCCTGAGGCCCTCTGTCCAGTGGCCTTTGGCATCTGCCAGAGACTCCAGGGAGGCCATCAGTGCACAGACAGATGGCAGGGAGGTGGCCACTGGCTTTCCAGCTGGGTCAGAGCCATTGAGGTTGAGGGTGGCAGTGGGCCTACTGAAATGAGCTGAGCCAGGGTTGGGGACACCAGAGCCCGTGCCTCCCAGGGGGCAGGGTCTGGAGGAGGACACAGTGGCTGGCTGGTGTTTTCTCAAGGGGGAGGCTGGGAACCTCTGGCTGTTGGAGGGAAGGGAATGGCAGAGGGTTCAGAAGATGCAATGCAGCAGAAAGCCAGGAGAGGGCTCAGGCCTGCAAGCCCGGCACGGGGGGGGGGGGGGGGGGGGGGGGGGGGGGGGGGGGGGGGGGGGGGGGGGGGGGGGGGGGGGGGGGGGGGCTGAGGCCGGAAGATCCTGAGTCTGTGCCTAACCTGGGCCACCTAGTGACTTAGCAAGACCATCTCAAGATGGAAAGGAAAAAAGCAGGGTTGGGAGTGTAGTTAAGTGTGAAGAGCCTGGGTTCAAGCCATAGTATGGAAAAAGTACGCAGCAGATCTAGCAGGGGCTGGCAGCCAAGTGGCAGGGGGGGAGGAGGGAGAAGCAGGCAGACTGGCGACCTCACACCCCTTTGCCATGGCCATCCACAGACACGGCTGTAAGGCCACCCGTGTCACTCCCAGACACAAGTTCTAACACAGAACTTGGCCTGGGCGTCAACTCCACCCCTGTCCCCACCCATCTGGCTCCGGGAGGATCCTTTGGGTCCCACAGAGTTTGGTCCCACAGCTCACCATGAGCACCCCCGGGGGAAATGGGTCCCAGAGGCAGGGAGAAGCGTGGGCAGCACCCCAGCCCTCCCAGGACACAGCTGGGTTCCTGCTGCAGCTGGGTACTGCCCTTGCTTGTCCCACTGGGCACAGCTCAGCACCCTAGCTCTGTCCCTTGGCCTTGACCCTCATGGTCAGGCCTCCCATGGAAGGGCAGAGTCACCACCCCGAGGCCTGGAGGCCAAGGGCGCTGTGCCCAGCATCTGTGAGCTGTGCCGGCTCAGGGTCTCTCCAAAAATCACCCCTGAAGCACAGACTCCCATGGGATAGAGCTCTGGAAGCAGGGAGAGATGGGAAGGTGACAGCGAGGGCCCCAGCCATCACAGGTCCCAGCCACGCCCAGCTGCCCACAGCACTGGAGGCACGGCCGAGGAGGGTGCAGTTGCCCATGCTGGGTGGGTGAGGCTCTCCTTTTGGCACTGCAGCGGGCAGGTCAGGCTGCACTGGCCTGGGCCATGCTGGCACTGTCCATAGTGCAGCTGAAGCCTGTTCCCCATCCACCCTGGTACCCTGGGCACCTTCTGCCATCAACTCTTGGACCAGGTGATCTATGCTCTTCTTGTCCCTCCCTTTTAGCCACTGGCCTTAGCATGTCACCCTAGCAGTCCAGGGACAACTGCAGGGCTCTGCCATCTCCGTGGTCAGCACTCACACAGCCACCTTGGTCCCCTGCCTTGAGCTCTGTTTGCTCAGTGCCTGGTTTGCTTTCCTTAGTCCAGGCCAGCCACACGGGGACCAGGCGCCACAGAGACCGTGGCCACCTGTCCCACACAGCTCCACCCTTGCTAGAGGCCATCCTGTCTCTGGAGACCTCTGGGGCACTGGCCTTGCCCAGGTGGGCTCTGGGCAGAGAGGAAGTGCTGCCTCATCCTGGCCATCCTGCCTGCGGGCTCCTTCCTGAGAGGCCCATGGCAGAGCAGCCCTGGAGACTCCCGGGCCAGAGTGGCCCAACAGCAATTCATTGGCTTGGCCCTGGTGGCATCCATTCTGTGGACTAGGCCACTTGGCCTAGCAGGACCACCAGAGACTGGAGGGGAGGAGGCCCTGGCGGGTCTGGACTCAGGAAGAGCTCCGTGGATGAGGCCAGACCGAGGTTGCCCATTATGCAGCCATCGAACAAACTTGCCCTGCACGCTGGGCAAGTACTGGGCTGGCCAGGAATGCAGGCAGAGAGCTCCCAGGGGACTGTTCCTATCTGAGGTGCAGGCTAGACCTGTGTGCCAAAGGCTGTGTCAGCTAGTGCTGCACGATAAACTGCCCCACACAAAGGATCCAACCACAGCTGTGGAGCTGGGGTCACGAATTCTGCAGGCGGGGGACCCTGGAAGGGCCTTGTGGGGACAGTGCTGCTCGCATCTACGTGGGGACAACTTCAATAGTATGGGGCAGGTGATCTACTTTGGGTGATATTGTCACCTCATGGCTGGTGCTGGCCTCAGGAACCAGGTATAGCAGAGGCCTCCAGGGGGCCAAGGGAGCCAAGGTTACGTTCACCACAGGCCCAGCCTCCTGCTCCTCCTCTGTCTTTGCCATCTACCTCTGCTAAGGGCCCAAGCAGGTCCAGTTGCAGCAGTGCTGGCTGCCACAGTGTGGGCTAGGATATGAGCTCTCAGTTAAGTGACAGGAACACCTCCTTAGAGCCACACACCGCAGTCACACATTTGCTCTTCGGTACCTAGAGCCACCCCACAAAGTATTTCTGAGGGAGCTGGGTGGGCATCCCATCTGGAGTTTCGCAAGATGTGTAGAAGTTTCCCTGGTATACAGGCTTTTGGAAATGTGCTGATGTGTGTTCAAGTATGGCTGTGAGGCAGGACAGAGTTCCCCAACTGGGGGCAGGGTGTTTCAGTGGAGAAATGCACCAAATAGACCCCAGAGTGGCTCACTGGAGACCAGCTGTGGGCAGCAAGGGCAGTCGCATGCTCATCTGTGTCTGGGGCTCCTCGTATCCATGGAGGGCAGGGCCAGACTCAGGGCTGGGCCTCTGCCCTCAGCCCTTGGTCCCTCCTACTCACCATTTGGTTCTGGTTCTTGAAACAAACTGTGCTGTGGCCACCTGGAGCGGCCCCGACGCGCTGAAGGAAGCCAGCCATCTCTGCGGCGGCCCTGCTGGAGGCCCCCAGAGGCATGGCGCTTGCTGTCCCATCCCCAGCACCCAGGCGATGGGAGGAGGCCCAGGACCGAGGCCTGCTGTGCCTTTCCGGAATGGCTTCCCAATGATGTCATGGGGCTCGGCGCGCAGGCGCAGGCTGGAGCCGGGAAGCTCTCGGCTGGGGCCGGCTTGGCAGGGAGATACTGCCGGCAGCCTGCTCGCCAGCCGGGGGCTGCCAGTGGAGCTGGCGGGCCAAGAAGGGAGTAGGACCCTGTGGCCTGGCTCTGAGGACCCCAGGGCTCCGCTCATCTCTTGACTACTAATGGGGACAGAGCCAGACCCGGCTTTTCCGCTGCCTGTGACGCAGCCCCTCTAAGCAGAGAGAAAAACCAGACCTAAGGAGAGATGCCGGGCCACAGCAGGAATCAGCGTGGGCTTGTCCCCAGGCCCCAGGCAAGGGTGGCCCCGTGCTCCTGCAGTTGGGCTGCCGGGGGCTTGCTGTCGCCCGCCAGCTGCCGTGATCAACCTCCTCGGGCCCTAGAACTCAGCGCTTGCCATTGTGCTGGGCTCCACGAAAGTGAGCGGGCAGTCTACTCTCTGCTTGGTTCTCAGGCTAGGCCCAGTCTGAGGCAGTCAGAGAGCCAGAGGCACACAGCGCAGGGCTGGGAGCCGCTGAACCCACAGGAACCCGTGTCACCGGGCAGGACCTTCAGGGATAAAACCTCAGAGTCGCAGGCGGGCACCGTCAGACTTGGCCTTTTGCCGGCATAGCAGGCCCCATAGATTCTGTAAGGGCCTTGGTGCTGGGGGACAGTCACTGTCCCCAGGGGTGGCCCAACGGAGGGCCCCGCAGGACCCCAGCTTGGCGTGGACTGGAGAAGCAGGCAGGCTCAGCTCAGACTCCTGCCCTGGCCGGGCCTCGACTTCCCCAACTGCAGAGTGGAGACCAGGAAGGGGCCACATGGGCCTCAGAGCTCCCGGGCAGGTGTGGCTTGGCCTTCTGCCTGGAGCTGGGTTTCCGCGTTGCTGCGAGGTTCTGTGCTCCCCGCGCTCAGAGGGCGGTCACGTGGGAGGCGCCGGGACCAGAGCCCAGACTGCTCAGCTGGCCCCAGTTGACCCCGCGGGGCCTCTCGCTTCTTTTCACAAAGCCAAGCTAAGACCGCGCTCTCGCTGCCCTCCACTGCCCCCTGGTGGCCATAGGGATGTGCTCTGCCAATCAGCGCTTCCCGCGGTCTGGGCAGGCCTCTTTAGGAGCCAGGGTGACAGTCACCTTGCCTTACTTCCTCGAATCAGCGGGCGTTACCCTGATTGCCACCCACAGCCAGGCGCCAGAGAGGGGCGGGGCCTGCAGGAAGCGAAGCTTGAGGCCATATGACGGTTTAAGTCAGCCAGAGGAGCCGACCGGAAGGAGAGGCTGGACTGTGCTGGGGTGGAGACCAAGGCGGTCCCGGCTCTCCAGCTTGGGGAAACTGGACGAGCCGGCTTGGTTCATGGGAATAAGGCCATGTCTGTAAGGAAGAGCCAGGCCCATGAGCGGGTGCACCTGGAGACCCCACTTTCTGCTATCCCTACAGCGCACAACAGAAAGGAGGAGAAGGTCCCTGTTAGCGCGGCCCAGCCAACCCAGGCTGGGGTCTGAAGGAGCAGAGGTTCCACTCTGGGCTCCAAGAGTGGGCAGGGAGCAGGAGGCGGGCACTGGGCCAGCTCCAAGGGGCACCGCTTGACTTGCAGGGCCTCTGGTCCGGGGCAGTCAGGCTGCGGGGGGTCTGTTTGTTCAGCTGTGAGCTTGGCACCTTCTCTGACCCAGCCAGGTCTCTCTGTCCCCACTAAGCAAGCTCGCAGAGGGGCCAGCCTTGAGGCAGAGCGCCCCATGGGAGTCTTGGGAGGAAGCCACGTGGGAGAGGCTGCAGGCCGGCTGCTGGGGCAGTTGGGGGCCTCAGCCCGAGTCATTGGAAGCATGTCTGATAAGGTGAAGGAGGGCCCAGACCTAGCCAGCCTGGGCGGTGCCCTGGGAAGCAGCTGCCCAGGCAGGTCGGGGTCGGCTGACCATCACAGGTGGGCTTTTGGGAGACACACAGAGGTCTGCAGAAGGACTGGGGCCCTTGCTGAGGGCCCTCTTTCACCTTCCCTTCCTACTGGACCCCAGTCAGGAATGGATCTGAGTACCCTCCATGGATGAGGGGCTGACCAGTGACCACACTGGGCCATGGAAACTCTTGGTGTCTGCCTGACTTTCTTGAGTTTCTCCTGGAACCCAGCTCCTGGGGAGCAGCCTCATCACCCCAGGCGCTAGCAGCCAGGTTCCAACTTGTGGTGCTCAGGCCAGGCTCTAGCAGAACCGCGGGGCAGGAAGTGGCTTCTCACATGTAGGGTGCCATGGCCCGCGGCAAACCCTATAACTGGAGCAGACTGCATGACACAGCCCCTTGCCAGGCACCTGTGAGGGTTTCTCTGGACATTTGGCATGGTCCTTGGGACATGTCACTGGGCCACAATGGCTTCGGGA
Source organism: Myocastor coypus (assembly GCA_004027025.1). NCBI lineage: Eukaryota > Metazoa > Chordata > Mammalia > Rodentia > Myocastoridae > Myocastor > Myocastor coypus. The sequence goes on along the minus strand of PVJA010048302.1, from coordinate 7,066 downwards.
CTGGGCGATCATAGCAACACTGGGCTTGGGATGGAGGGTTCCCCCATCTTCTCTGTCACCTTCCCCAGGGTTGGAGTGGCAGAGTGAAGACGCCATGCCAGGCTGCTGCAGCTCTGTGGAGAGAGAGCAGTCGGCCTATTTGCTCAAGGCTTGGGGTTCTCTGTAAGTTCCTTCCAAGTATATGCATGGAATAACAGGAACTTGTCAACCAGCCACTGCTTCCCATTTTCGTCTTGGCTGCTGGGAAGCTCTGAGCTAAAGTGGGAACCTGTTGGGTTTGTTTTCTTCTCCCACTTTATCTTCACATTTTTGGGGGGAAAGTACTGGAAATTAAGCCCAGGACCTTGTGCTAGCAGGCTACCCTCACCTTTAACCTCTGCATAGATTTTAAAAATCTGCAGGACTCGAAGTGATCCTGTGGGGCCTTTGTACCGAGCTGCATGCCCAGCCATGTTTTGTAGTTTTAGATTTTGAGATAGGTTCTTTCAAAGTCCCTAAGCTTGAGACCTCCCTACCTCAGTCTTGCACAGCATTGGGATTGTAGGCCTGTGCCCATAACCCCCCTCATCTCTGCTGTGCACCAAGGAGCAGCCCTAGGGGTGGGGTACTGGCTACTCTCAGTGTGAGTCTCTAATGCTGCCTTCTCAGGCCTGCTCTGTTCCCTGGGGCTGCATGCCCTCCCCTCCAGTGGCACTGAGGAGGCCAAGCCTGGGGCTGCGGGGCGCCCTGTGTCCAGGGAACATGAGCAGGGGTGGCAGGCATGTGTGTGTGTGTGTGTGTGTGTGTGTGAGTGTGTGTGTGTGTGTGTAGGACCTCAGGCAGCAGCAAGGAGCCCTGAGGGCTGTTGAGGGCTGCCGTGTCTGGCTCCCCAGGGCTGGCAGTGGCACACAGTCCTGAGGCAGTCATTCGGGAGGACCCAGCCATGCTTGCCTATTGGGCATAGCTGTCTGCACTTGGCCCAGGGGGTAAACCTTTCTCCCCAAGTTTGCTGCTTACACACCATCATAGGCAGCCAGCAGGAGAGGAGACCTTGGTCAGCCATGCTGCAAACTCTAGTCAGCTTTTGAGGTGAAATTCTCCTTTGATAGGCAGGTATGGTGATGTATGCCTCTAACCCCAGTACTCTAGGAGGCTGAGGCAGGAGGATCACAAGTTTGAGCCCAGCATGAGCAATTTAGGGAGCAATTTAGCAAGACCCCGCCTTAAAATAAAATGCAAAAAGAACTGGGATACAGTTCAATGCAGAGGCCCTGAGTTTAATCCTCAGTCCCACAAAACAAAAACGGAAACAAAATTCACCCAAAACAGAAAGACAAAAAAACTTTGAAAACCAAGGCTGGGAGAACATCTAAAAAAAATCAACAAAAGAAAATTCTGGGAACCAGGTCCCCTGCCAATGTGAGGCCCCACCCTAAACAGCAGTTACAAGTACACAATGCAGGCCATGGAGCCCAGGCTCTGGGGCCACAAGGCTGGCCAGCCTCATGGCTGGGGTCCCCAGGGCAGCAGCCACACACAGGCTGTGCGTGGCCGTGGAAGCAGTAGCCGCACTGTGTTGATACAGAGCAGCCTGGCCCCGCCTGCACTGGAGAGTCCAGGCCCTGGGCAGGCTGCAGGGCTGTGAGAGTCGCGGAGGCTACAGATCCTGGCTGGGAGCAGGGGGGTCCAGGTGACTTGGGCAAGCTGTGGTGTGTGCCTAGGGCCCAGCTGCCTCCATGCAGACCAGTAGCCTGCAGCCGCCTTGCTGTCCCTGTGGGCCCCACCCGGCCTGGGCAGCAGCTGCTTCCGGCCAGACAGGAGACAATGCGCTGGCGGAGCCACGTGGCCCAGCGCCAGGCCCGTCCTCCACAGCTCCATAGCTCTGTGGAACCCGGAAGGCAGCGTGTCCTGGAGTGACCCTGCCGCCCAGCCCTCGAGTTAGGGCTCTGAATCCTGGGAGGAGGAGCGTGGCTGGGAGCCAGACACTCTTTTCAGCCTCACAATGTCTGGGGCTGGAGTCAGGGCCGGTGGCTCAGGAAGGCCCAGCTCCCGCATTCCCTCCTTCAGCCCTTGCCTGGGGCTCCACAGGCACTGGACTCTGCCCCGTCCCACCCCAGGACCTTTGCACAGCCATACCCACTGCCCACAGAGTCCATGCCTCCCTGAATTAGAGTCCTTGTCATGTGCTGGCTGTCTCCTCTCCAGATCCCTGAGTGTCCCCTGTGCAGCCTGTGCTGCGTCCCCTGTGCAGCCTCCTCAGCCCTGTGAAGACCCAACAAAGGCAGGGACGCCCCAGGAGCCACCATGGGGCAGAGCCTGTGTGAGGGGGTTGAGCAGGGTGTGACCTGGCCTCCCACCCCTCACTGCAGGCTAGCGTGGGAGCTCAGGGCCAGCCCTAGGCCGCCAGCTGCTGCCCTGCCCAGCCTCATGGCCAGACATCCCCATATTCAGCCAGGCCCTGCTGGGAGCTTAGGGATTGTGGCCGTAGCACACTCACCAGGCACCCGGATACCACGAGGGCTCCATCTGCTTACACGTGAACTCCTGTTATTTTTACACTTATTTTAGAGGACAGTGTTATGCCTTCCATTCTCAGCACAAACCCAGCACACAGTGGCCCTAGCAGAAGTCCAGCTACACTTCCACAACCATCAAGTTCTTAAAGTGGGCCGTGGTGGCACACACCTGTAATCACAGCACTGGGAAGCTGAGGCAGGAAGGTCACTGTGAGTTCAAGGCCAGCCTGGGCTATGCAGTGAGACCCTTTTCCAAAAAAGCCAAAATAATAATCATTTTTAATAGGGCTGAGATATAGTTTTGTGATGGAATATACCCCCAACCCCCACTTTTTGAGGGGGAGAGGGTCAATGTCCCTCCTACCTTAGGACCTTGTAATAGTCCAAACAGCAGGACGGTGTGGTAGGTGGCGGCATGGTGTGGCCGCTGTATACATATGAGGTCAGCCACAGCAGTCACCATGAGATCTGCACACCATTCCTTGAGCTCTCCTAGGAGAAGGGACGACGGAGACAGGAACAGCTCCTATGCACCCCTGTCCGTGCCGCATTGGGCTAAAGCCCAGAGATGGACCTGGCCCGGCTGCCCACAGGCCCAGGGCACCTTACACCACCCAGGTGGTACTGGCCTTTGTTGCGCCCCATCCTGAGGCCTGCAGACACTTCTCGGCACCCCTCTGTCCCTACTTCTCACTGGGACTCGGGGCTGGCTGGTTAGCTCAGTTGGTTAAAGTGCTTGCTTGGACAAACTTCTCGCTGGGACAGTTGAGGTCCACATGTTATGTCCTTGACCAGGCCTCAGTTTCCCTGGGTGGGGTTGTGGTACAGACCTTATCTAGTCCTTCCCAAAGCCCTCTAGCAGGCACCATGACACAAAGGCCAGTGATTAGCCAGGGTCACTCCACCTGGGTGGGGAGCAGGGCCTCGGGAGCCCAGAGCCCACACTGCCCCCATGCACCCTGGCCTGGTTCCCGGGGTTCCCAGCCAGCTCCAGCACCCTGCCAGAGTAGACTTTCCCTGCTGTTGGGCGCCCTCTGGTGGCCCACTGGGGGCGGTGAAGCCTCCAAGGAGGATCAGAACCATGAAGATCCCCAAGTTCAGGAGAGACTCAGAGACCCCGGTGCGCGTGGGGGTGGGGTGCGGAAGCAGCTGGTGTGGCGTCCTGGGACCAGTCCTGTGTCCCCAGGCCAGGAAAGCCATGTGCTGGGCTTCAACCCAGAGGCTTTCACCTGGGGGGAAGCACGTCCATGGGGTCCCTCCCCCCAAGCATGCACCTTTCTGGGTCCTATCCCCTAGGAACCCAGGCCAGGTGTGGAGGGGCACTGGGTACCTGCACCCTGGCATGCGATGCTTGCTTTTCGCCAGGCTCAGCACTCCTTGGAGTGTGGGCTCTGGGTCTCAGGACCCCTGGAGCCCTCGACTTCCACAGAGCCCTTTCCCCTAACTTGCTGTGGTCCCCAGTGTGACCTGGATCAGGAGAAAACTAACCCTGCCTCTCCCCACCTGTTCTTCATGCCTAGATCCCGTGCATACCAATGCTGAGGGCAGAGCTGGAGGCGCCCCAGGGGATCCAACGCACCCTCTCCACCTCCCTGGACAACGGAGGCTCTGTCCAGGGGCTCTGTGCAGGAGGGTGGGCCCAGGTTCCAAGCAGGCCGGGGTGGGAGATGCTCATTCTTTTTATTTTCTAGAGGACTTATTTGCTGCCAATGGCAATACCACCACCACCATGACCACCACCGTCACCACAGCCGCCACCATCACCACCATTACTGACACCACCAGTACTTGGGCTCTGTGTGGCCCTAGCTACACTCTCATGCTGTGTCTCCTCCACACTTGCCGCATGCGTTCCTGGTTCCAGGAGTGGGGAGAGGGGCATTGTGAATAGCCACCAGCCCCAGGGTTTCTTCAGGCCTCTCCCAAAGGCAGTGGGGTCCGGCTGAGATGTAGGTCAGTGTTAGGATGTGACAGTGTAGGGAAGAGCAGCAGGTGCTACTGGGGCCATCCAGGAGGGCTTCCCACAGGAGGAGCTGCCTTCCCCCAGGGCTGCAGGGGAGCCCAGGAGCCCTTGGTGAGGAAGAGCCGGGTGGGCTCGAGGCTCTATGCCAAAGACAGTCTGAAGGGCAAGGACTCCAGGCTGGACTCAGGGCCACTAGGATTGATAGGGTGAGTGCAGGCCCTGGGTTCTAGGAGGCCCCAGAAGCACTCTTAGGTGGGCGTGAGCCACCCACGAATACTGGCTAGAGCTGCAGGCCAGTGCCCTCTGTGCTGGGCACGTGGCTGTTACCTGGGCCTTGGCCAGGATGCTTATTCTGCTGACTCATTCTGGGGCGCAGCTGCGGCATCCTCCTCCTGCGGGAAGGCTGCTGGGTATGTCCTCGGGGTGCCACGCCCCGGGCTCTGATCGGTGCCCACAGAACGTCCCAGGGCAGAGTGTGATTTCCGCAGCCTCCTCCCACGTGGCTACTGGTGCTACCAAAGGAGCCCCGGGGTCCTGAGGGAGGACCTTGTGCTAGGTCGCCTCCCTCGGTGTGGGCCACTGCCTGGTGTGGGCCTCGAGCAGTCCCGGCCTTGGCGGGTCCAAACCCACTGCTCTGGTGGACACAGCTCCACCTGCAGAGGCCCCTGCCTGGCCACACTGAGGCCTCCACCAGTGGGTCCTACCCAGCAGAAGGGCTCCCTGACGAGGAAGGCAGACGAGAGTCACCACCATGTTGCCCGCCTGCCGGTCACTGGGTGGTGCTCAGTGGTAGAGTTCACTATATTTTCTATAAAGACACTTAGAGAAGAGGACTCCAGAACTGCTGCAGACAGTGGCAAGGATTGTGGATGAGTGTTTTGGAGGTGAGGGGAGGATTCTGAGGGGGGTTCAGGCAATGTGTGTTTTACAGTAGGGAATTTTATGTATGTATGTATGTATGTATGTATGTATGTATTATGTATGTGGTACAGGGTCTTGCTACATAGCTCAGACTCATGGTGATCCTCCCGTTTCAGCCTCCTCAGCACTTGTCAGGTAACTGCTTAGACCACCGAGCTACCTCCCCAGCCCAAAAAATACTTTAAAATGTAAATACTCATGTATTTTGACCACATCATGTTTGTTTCAATAACTCAGAGCCCACAGTGTCCTGTTACAGGACGGCTGGTGTCCCTGTGTGCAGGATTCAGGATCCCACTAACGTAGCCCCATCCGGGCCCTTCTAGGGTCCCCTAAGAGCTCCACAGGGTCAGGATGGTTCCACAGCACAGGGCCAGCCCTTGACCTTCGGGGACCTCACCAGGCGGGCTCATGCAGGAGGCATGGGTGTTGGCACTCTCTTGTGCCTGTCACCTGTAGCTCCTGCCTAGGGCTCCTGCAGGGACTTGCTGCCCCTGGAGGGGGTGATGGCAACTGGAGACTCGGTCTCATGCCACCTACCTACCCTTGGGTGCAGCCCCTCGCAGTGTTCTGGGTAAGCAGTCCATACTCCAGAGACCCTGGGAGTGAGCTCTGTGCCTGCCTGGTGGCCATGCCTCTCTAAACCAAGGATGGGCGCTTTGTGTCTAAGCTGGGCTGGCTGAAGCACAGGGCTATGGTTTGTGTCTAGATGTGCCCCCACCCCAAGGCCTCAAGTGGCCACAGTGCTGGCTGGATCCATGGATTGTGGTCAGTTCACAGTCTAGTGCTGGGATTAGCTACACCAGCCCTGGCGTGGGCAGCCTGTGTACAATGGAAGGGACAGAAAGTGTCTTCTCTTATGTGTCCCTTTCCATTCTTGTTGTTTTTGCTGTCTTCCAATGCCACGAACTGTCACTCCTGCGCCCTGACCCACCCTGCCTTGGAGCCAGCTGAGGATGGACTGAAACCTCCGCAAACTGTGAGCTAAATAAACCTTTCCTTCCTCAATTTTGAGTGTGAGGTATTTTGCCCCAGCAATGAGATAAAAGTAACCAAGAAACGCAGCGTCAAGAGTCCCGTGTCCCACCGCCTGCTTTTCTAGACCCTGTTCCCAAGCTCCACTTTCTGCCAGTGATCTCAGGAGTCAACTGCAGCTGCTCCAGGGCCCCAGAGAATCCTCTCCTCAGGCACTAAAGCAGCAAGAGCAACTGATCCCCTGTGGAGGGCGTGCCTTTGAGAGGTTCCGGGTTCCAGTCCAGCTCTGTGCCCAAGGCATCACCTGCAGCTTGCTGCAGAGGAAGGTACTCTCAGGGCCAGGCTAGGACAGAGTGCCTCTTGACACCCTGTGCCCAGGGTGCCCAGGGTGCCCAGGGGACCAGGGGATACAGAATAATATGTTACCATGCTGGGACCAGGCCACGCGATGGGTCCCATGATCTCGAGGCCAGTGTGACATTGCCTTAGGAACAGGAAGTGTGTGGAAGGTCACCTGCTTCCTGGCCATGCAGAGAGAGTTGGTCACCACGGTGCTTCTGGGCAAGGCCATGTCTGCTGAGCACAATCTAGGAACACACGGCATCGGGCAGAAGGGCCCGGGATTCTTCCTTTGCTGTCCCTTTATCTGGGCTGCTGTTCCATCAAAACTGCATAATCCCCTTCTTTTTTTTTTTTTTTTTTTTTTTTTTTT